>JAODAL010018693.1:0-74073 GCA_025379985.1 Phyllomedusa bahiana | reverse complement strand
CATCCCAGCATGACGTCGCACACACATCTCACCCTGCTCTATTCTGTAATCTGATTTGCTGGCCGCCAAAATTACAGGAAGCGCCGAAAAAGGCGCGATCTTAATAGATGATGCACAGATTTTAACCTTAATTATCGCATGATCTGAAAATTTCGATCACCATAAAAACCTTGCCGATTTCAACTGTGTCGTTAAAAAAGTCAAACGATCCACATTATCTGTGGAAAGCCGGATGCGTTTGTCTGTAATGACTCCTCCAGCTGTGCTGAAGGTCCGCTCAGATATGACGCTGGCTGCTGGGCAGGACAACACCTCTATGGCGTGACGAGCCAGCTCGGGCCTTTCGTCCATTTTGGATACCCAGAAGTCTATTGGGTCCGGAACACATGCAAAAACATCGGTGTTGAGAGGCAGATAGTCGTGCACCATGATCTTAAGCTGATCTCTGTGTGTTGGATGTGTGCCCTGCATTGCATGCGTTGGTGAGGTGGTAAACAAAGATTGCCAGAGGTCACCCATTAGGCTTCTGCCACCTTGCCTGCTGCTGCCGCTACGCCTACTTGGCACTCTACTGCTGTCACGTCGCTGATGTTGTTCCACCGTGACATTTGGGGAACGTGAAGCAGACGCAACAGATGTCTCCAGTTGATCAATCAGCAAGGTCTCCATTTCCTGCATTTTACTCTCTATTTGGTGGGTGGAAGGAAAGTGCTGATTTTTGTTTTGTACCGGGGATCCAGGAGGGTGGCCACCCAGTAACTGTTGTTCATTTTGATGGCCTTAATGCGAGGATCATGTTGGAGGAAATGGAGCATCCAAGCACTCATGTGAGAGATGGAGCCTTGATTTCCCAAGCCTCTGGGTCGAGGGGCACTAGAAAACTGATCTTCCTCATCTTCCTCCTCCGCCTCAAATTCGCGCCAACCTCTTTCCAAGGCAGGGACGTCGGTAACATCGGTGTCTAGGAATACCTCCTCCTCCTCCTCCTCCTCCTCCGCTGCCTCCGGCACAGCTTCAACACAGCCCTGACTTGCCTGAGATGATGCACCCTGAGTTCTGATGCGCCACCTTGCACTAGCTCTGGACCCCGAACCACTGCCTAATGAAGACCGATGAAATTGTGAAACTGTCGGGCCTTGTGGATTTGACGGAGAGAAAGGCTCCGTGTCCGCATCTGTGTCCGTCTCCTCCGTCGCTGGCGGGACCTGTTGTTTCAGAGTGTCCAACGATCGTTCCAGAACTAAGATCACCACAATGCTCATGCTGACAAGGGCTTTGTCCGCACTGACCATTTTGGTGGCTTCTTCAAAACTGGCAAGGATGGTGCAGAGCTCTTTCACCTGCCTCCACTCTCGGTGGTTCAACACCCCGAGGTCCGTACCGCTGCTTGTCAGGCCATGTGTCACTTTGTACTGCGTAATGGCATTGCGCTGCTGCCACAATCGCTGGAGCATGTGGAGGGTGGAATTCCAGCGTGTTGCCACGTCAACAATGAGACGGTTGACGGGGAGGCCGAGCTGACGCTGCAACGCAGCCAGGCGGGATGAAGCAGGGTGCGAACGGCGGAAGTGCGAACTCAGACCTCGAGCCTTCTTCAGCAGGCAGTCCAGACCCGGGTAGCTCTTTAGAAATTTTTGGACGACAAGGTTCATGACATGTGCCAGGCAAGGGATGTGCTCCAGCCTACCGATCTTAAGGGCGGCCAGCAGATTTCGCCCGTTATCGCACACCACCTTGCCTGGCACAAGGTTCTTGTCACCCAGCCAGCGCTCGGTCTCGTTGCTTAGAGCCGTCCACAGCTCCTGACCTGTGTGTGGACGGTCTCCAAGGCAGATTAATTTCAACACGGCCTGGTGTCTCTGGGCACGTGATGCCACCAGAGGACCTTGGGGAAAGCCCCCTGCACCACCCCTGCTTTTTTGAAGAGCGTGCGCCAAGCCTGAGAGCCACCGTCCCCCCCGGGAAAAATCCCCCAGCTCACCCAGTGAGCTTCCAGAGAAAGGGGCCTTGGGCCCGTGCTTACTAGTCCGGGTTTTGGGTGGGGGAAGGGACTTTTCCGGAACAATGCAGACAAGCGTTAAAAATTTTTAGATGACACTGCTGGCCAGGACAGGGACGGCTTTTCGGGGCAAAGAAATGCCTGTCCATTGGATGGGGGAAACGGGGCCATGCCCGTGGCAACCCATCGTGTCCACCGACAAAAAGGGAAACATTTCCAAGGCCAAAAGCCTGGCAAATGCCGACGTTGGGCTTTTGGCTTTGGGTTTTTGGGTTAAGTTTTTCTTCTGTCCCAAACCGGAAGCAGAAGGCGGCTCTGACTGGCCGCTGCACGGCGTGCGGTCTCAAATGGGGAAAGGGAGAAGGGGTAGGAGGGGTCCTGGTGGTGCTGGTGGACCGGGGCGACGGGGGGAGCGAAGCGGAGGTGACCCCGATCATGACCAAAGAACAGGGGCAGTGGGGAAAAGTTTGGTGGTGGCGGGGAGGAGGAGGCGGAGACAGAGGGTGTGACAGTGGTTGGAGGCTCGGCGTCGGTTGGCCTTTTTTTGGCCAAATGTTCCCTCCCTTTTAACCATGCATTCCTGCATGTGACTAGACATGTTGGTGGTGGTTTTTAAACCCCTTTAAGGGTTCTTGCCTCTACTTATCGTTTACGGCAAAAGGGGTATGCATGCTGGTAATCAAGGCTTGCCAAAAAGGCCCCGGCTTGAAGGTCCGGCCTTTTTGACGGGATAAGGAGGAGCGGGGTTTGCGCTGACGGGCTGCGGAATATTCAGGGACTTTGCGCCCCCCTCCCCTTTTTGTGGGGGGACCCTATTGAAAATACCCCCTCGTCTTTTCCCTCCCACTGTGAAGCGCCCAAGCAAAAATTCTGCGGAAAAAACCAGAGGTCCGAATGTCGTCAATCATCTCATCAACAAGGTGACTTGGTGTCCCCACTTTCTGCATCCAGAAGCGCGGGTACAAGCAAGGGGGACTGCAAGGTGTTTCCGCCGCCCGGGATTTTTTCGATTGACCGGGTTCCTTCACCTCCCCCGATGGGATCATAACTGGGCTCAGAGCAGACAAATCATCCTCTTGATCTTTTAACATGCCTTCTGACCCCAACGCCTTTTGCAAAAAGAGGTCTTCAACAAAGATTTTTCCCCAGTGGTGGGGACACGGTTAATTTGGGGTCTTATGTTGGAGGATGCTGAGATGCGATGACGACTTTGTGGCCGTATGCGAGGGGCGAGGAGGTTAAGATGCTAGAGCAGGGTTTCTTTAAACCCCTGAAGGACGATTGGGGAGATGTTCGTTTCTTTGATTTACAGGGCCCGGGCCACGAATGACGGGGCCCGACGGTCCGCAACTGACGATGCTGGATGCGTGTTGTCGCCAACTGGAAGGGCCCTTTCCCCCCCTACCCCCTACCTCCATGTGGGTACCCCCCCCCTTTGCTCGCTTACCAAACCCGCATTTCGCTCCATGTTAGAAATTTAAAAATTTTTAGAAGGTATGGAATAGTTTTGGAAAGTCTCTTATAAAGACGGGATATCAAGTATTCTCAAAAACCCCCCAATCAAAAAAAAA
The DNA here is from genome assembly GCA_025379985.1 of Phyllomedusa bahiana. NCBI lineage: Eukaryota > Metazoa > Chordata > Amphibia > Anura > Hylidae > Phyllomedusa > Phyllomedusa bahiana. Next base: position 70,503 of record JAODAL010018693.1, on the reverse strand, counting down.
ATTGCTGGATTCAAAATTTTAAATGCAAAAGGTGTTACAACAAATCTGGACTGGGCAAAAATCCAAAAAAACACGTATTTGTTATCTTTTGGTAAATAAACGGGGATTTTTGCACCTTTCAATTCCCTTGGTGAATATGAATTGTGTTTTAAATTTTCGTAGATGCTGCGTCAATGAACATGTGGTGCGCCAAAAAAAAAACGTAATGTTTTTTTTGATATAATAAACTGTATTTTTTGCACCTTTCAATTCAAATGTGGTGAATATAGAATTGCTGTTTTAAAAATTTTTCGTAAAAATGCTGCGTCAATGAACAGTGCTGGTGTGCGCCAAAAATTTAAAAAAAACAGTAAATGTTATGTTTTTTATATAAAAAAAACGGTATTTTTTGCAAACCCTTTTAATTTTACCCGTGGTGAATATAGAATTGCTGTTTTAAGATTTACGTAGATGCCCGCGTCAATGAAAAGTGCTGGGTGCGCCAAAAAAACAAAAAAAACGTAACTGTTATGTTTTATATAATAAACGGTTATTTTTTTCAAACCCTTTTTTTTCACCTTTTGGTGAAAATTTGAATTGCTTTTTTTAAGATTTACGTAGGGTGCTGCCCCAATGGAAAAGTTTTTGGGTGCGCAAAAAATCAAAAAAACATAAACTGTTATGTTTTGAAAATAATTTAAAAGGTATTTTTTTTCACCTTTCAAAATTTACCTGTGGTTTTAATATAGAATTGCTGTTTTTAAAATTTACGTTTTTTGTGCGTCAATGAACCCGTGCGGCAGGGGCCGCCTCAGAATTTTAAAGGGGCCCCCTACAGCTAAAAATGGCTGGGGCCCCCCCGGGTTTAAACCCCCCCCCACCCCCAAACCCCCCCCCCCCTGCCCCCCCCAAACCCCCGCCAGCAAACCAGGGGCCCTTGAGGGGGGGCCCCACAAAATCCCAGGAGGCTTGAGGGGCCCCTAAAGACCCGGGAATTTGCAGGGCCCCAATAAAGGCTCCAAAAATTTTGGGGGCCCCTGTGAGGCCCCCTAAGTTTTGGGGGGCCCCGCTAAAGGCCCCCGGGATTTGTGGGGCCCCAAAAAAAACCCCTAAGTTTGTGGGGGCCCCTGCTCCCCAAAAGGGGCCCCCCCAAAATTTTGGGAGCCTTGTGATCCCCCCACAAATCTTAGGACCTTGTGCATGCCCCCACAAATCTTAGGAGATTTTTTAGTGGGGCCCAAAAACCTGGGGCCCTTTGAACGGGGGCCCTTTAAATCCCGGGGCCCTTGATGGGGGCCCCCAAATCGGGAGCCTTGTGCACCCCCCACAAATCTTAGGAGCCTTGTGCATGCCCCCACAAATTTGGGAGACGTTGGGGGCCCCCCCAAATCCAGGGCCCTTGAACGGGGCCTTTAAACCCGGGGCCCTTGATCGGGGGCCCCAAATCTTGGGACCCTTTGTGCATGGCCCCACAAATCTTAGGAATTTGGTGGGGCCCTACAAATCCCGGGGGCCCTAGAGCGGGGCCCCACAAGTCCCAGGGGGTTTTTGAGAGGCCGCTCAAGCCCCCTGGATTTTGCGGGGCCCCAATAAGGCCCCTAATATTTGGGGGCCCCAATCAAGGCCCTAGATTTGGGCCCCCCAATCAGGGCCCCCTGGGTTTTAAAGGGGCCTGTTCAAGGGCCCCCTAAGTTTGTGGGGCCCCAAAACAAGGCTCCAAATTTTTGGGGGGCCCGTTCAAGGCCCCCCAAAATCTTAGGAGCCCTTTATTTGGGGCCCCCCAGAATGGGAATGGGCCGGCATCCCTATGGTAAAAAAAAGGGGGGCCCGGCTGCAGATGGCAGGCAGCACACATTAGTTTTTTTACATTACATTCAGTGTTACTACTTTAGCTAGAAAAAATCTGTGCCGGAGCAGTCGGTCCCTTCCCCCCCGCTCCCCCGGCTTGGCGTGACGTACTGATTTGCCGTGGCCAGAGGGAGGAGGGGAGGGGCGGACTGCTCCTCGTGCACAGGATCTTCAAAGAAGTAAGGCACTGAATGTAATGTACACCGCCCTTACTAGCAGCCCGGCCCCCCCTTTACAGCACAGCTGATTGTGATGGTAGGGAAGCAGGTCTGCGTCTGCTTCCCTTCCATTAGCGTGGAGCCAAGGGGCGGAGCCTGGCGCGGGGGCGGGCCCCCCTTGCTTTACATTCTGGCCGGGCCCCATACACTTGTAATGCCTGTACCCCCCTATTGGCGGCCCTGAGTGCTGGGTGCACAAAAGTCAAAAAACACGTAACTGTTATGTTTTGATATAATAAACTGTATTTTTTTTCACCTTTCAATTCACCTGTGTGAATATAGAATTTGCTGTTTTAAGATTTACGTAGATGCTGCGTCAATGAACATGCTGGGTGCGCAAAAAATCAAAAAACACGTAACTGTTATGTTTTGATATAATAAACTGTATTTTTTGCACCTTTCAATTCACCTTGGTGAATATAGAAATTGCTGTTTTAAGAATTACGTAGATGCTGCGTCAATGAACAGTGGGTGGGTGCGCAAAATCAAACAACACGTCACTGTTAAGTTTTGATATAATAAAACTGAATTTTTTGCACCTTTCAATTCACCTGTGGTGAATATAGAATTGCTGTTTTAAGATTTACGTAGATGCCCGGGGTCAATGAACAGTGCTGGGTGCGCAAAAGTCAAAAAACACGTAACTGTTATGTTTTGATAAAAAAAACTTAATTTTTGCACCTTTCAATTCACCTGTAGTGAATATAGAATTGCTGTTTTAAGATTTACGTAGATGCTGCGTCAATGAACAGTGCTGGGTGCGCAAAAGTCAAAAAACACGTAACTGTTTTTTTTTGATATAATAAACTGTATTTTTTGCACCTTTCAATTCACCTGTGGTGAATATAGAATTGCTGTTTTAAGATTTACGTAGATGCTGCGTCAATGAACAGTGATGGGTGCGCAAAAGTCAAAAAACACGTAACTGTTATGTTTTGATATAATAAACGGTATTTTTTTGCACCTTTCAATTCACCTGTGGTGAATATAGAATTGCTGTTTTAAGATTTACGTAGATGCTGCGTCAATGAACAGTGCTGGGTGCGCAAAAGTCAAAAAACACGTAACTGTTATGTTTTGATATAATAAACTGTATTTTTTGCACCTTTCAATTCACCTGTGGTGAATATAGAATTGCTGTTTTAAGATTTACGTAGATGCTGCGTCAATGAACAGTGCTGGGTGCGCAAAAGTCAAAAAAAACACGTAACTGTTATGTTTTGATATAATAAACTGTATTTTTTGCACCTTTCAATTCACCTGTGGTGAATATAGAATTGCTGTTTTAAGATTTACGTAGATGCTGCGTCAATGAACAGTGCTGGGTGCGCAAAAGTCAAAAAAACACGTAACTGTTATGTTTTGATATAATAAACGGTATTTTTTGCACCTTTCAATTCACCTGTGGTGAATATAGAATTGCTGTTTTAAGATTTACGTAGATGCTGCGTCAATGAACAGTGCTGGGTGCGCAAAAGTCAAAAAACACGTAACTGTGATGTTTTCGTACGATACACGGTATTTTTGGCAACAAACAACCTGTGCTGACTACAAGATTGCTGGTTTGTAATTTAAGTGCAAGGTGGATATATCAACAGTCACAGGTGTAATGGGTAAAATTGAACACCTATCTGAAATGTATACTGATAATAAAAGTGGAGTTTTGCAGCTAACAAAGAGACCTGCAGTTACTAGAAATGATGTTTATCCAATATAAGTTCAGGCTGCCCAATATCCAGGAAATATTTCAATAGCAAACTGTTAATAATAAAGATATTCCACTACAATGTCTACACTAAGTCTTGGTGAACTTTATCCAGTGTTCTTTAAAGATAGAGCTTGTCTGTGTTCGCCCGCGGGCCCCCCCCCCCCCCCGCTCCCACCGCCGTGAATTTACAGCGGTAGATGCTGCTTTAAAATTCTCTAGCTAACTACATAAAATGTTCTACTCTCTAATATAACTCAATATGAAGGAGCACCGCTAATAGTAGAGGTTTTAATGTGCATAAATAGACTAATTTCGCTGAGCTGTTTGGCCACAGGCAGAACGCAGGTCCTATCCCTATGAGACGCTGAGAGACACTGAGGCTGAAACAGGAAACGCTGTTCTATGTAAAACGAGGTCATGTGATTTTTCCAGCCAATCGCAACCATACACATCCCAGTCATGACGTCGCACACACATCTCACCCTGCTCTATTCTGTAATCTGATTTGCAGGCCGCCAAAATTACAGGAAGCGCCGAAAAAGGCGCGATCTTAATAGATGATGCACAGATTTTAACCTTAATTATCGCATGATCTGGAAATTTCGATCACCATAAAAACCTTGCCGATTTCAACTTTGTCGATAAAAATCGCTCAACACTAATGTATAGTCAATGCATTAAATCCAGGGCAACAGACATAAGGCTGCAAATCCAGGCAGGTACGTTGATATCTCAAAGTCGTTGCAACTACTTATTCTTTTATATGTTAGTAGTCTTGAATACATCAATTTCTTTTTTGACTTCTGCTTTTAGGCACACCAGCCTAATGTGAAGATCATTATCCTCTGACCAGGTACTTTGCATATCTATCTTTGCTTTATATTCTGAGTGTGAATATTAGCTTTTTGGCATTATTTCTTAACCCCATTGAAAAGTCCCTGACGAAACGCTGCGTCTGGGGATTATATCGCTGATCTGTGGATGACATTGCTGATTATTTTTACATTATCAATTGGCTAATCACATAATCTATTTATTGTCTTATGACTTTTGATTGTAACTGAACGTAGAATATCTGGCATTTTTTGCTCACCTTTCTACTATTGCACAATTTATAGGGGGATGTTTAGGGGGTCATAGAGGCTAGCTTTGCAGGGTCGCCTTTTTCGGGGCGGGGTCTCTGCTGAGAGAAAGAATTAGGTGCCTGGATAGGGATAGGATAGAATAGGCAATCTTTACATATATTTCTGTGTAGGTGTGATTTGTCTCCCTACATTACTGTTTCCCTCCCCATTTTTTCATTGTTACTCTCTATAGGTTTTTAGAAATAATTATTAAAAGTTATATTTTAGAGGAATTGTTCGATTTGGTTATTATCTCTAATTATTTTATTCCTCATATTAAGACATTTGGGAGATTTGGGGATTTATTCCGGTATCAAAATCCCCAAAAATATTATAGTCATCAGATATTAATTATGCACCAACAGATATTATACACCAACAGCCACAGGCAACACCTAGAGAGCCACAAGTTGAAGGCCATCAATTGGATCTTGGCACCTCCACAATTGCTAGAAAGGGAGATTATCAGAACAAAAATGTCACCTTCATTCTGTGTAAGAAAAGAAAATGGCCATCATTCGGTGAAGATTTTTGAATGCAAATTTTATATTGTTAGTCAACTATGGGGAACCAGCTACGGACACAACCTATATTTACTTAACATCACAAGTTCTGAGAAAAATTGTCCAAAATGGAGGAAATGCCATAAAAAAGAATGATTACTCATAAACCCACCTGGGCTGTTTTTACCTGCAACAATGGCTTACTTCTAGTCACCGTGACCACTGCATTCATTCAATGGCCTTCGCAGTGTATGAAGCAAGACTACTGAGGCTAATGATTGGCTGCTGCGGTCACGTGAGGGTGCAAATGCATCATCTCTGCTGCCCAGCAAATACAGATCAGTGGGAAAGACTAAACCGACAGGGCTGGATCAATCAGGTGAGGAATTGTGTTTTTTGTTACTTCATGGTAAATCCTTCCAGTAGATAGTTTTGCTCAATTTGGAAAACCCCTGTAATCTATATGAACCCTTAGATCTCAAGTTATATCCAGCCTATTTTACGCTAGAGCTGCACTAATCTGGCAAATCCGAAAACCGACCACGGGTTTTGTGCAAATCTGTGCCAAAAACGCGGTCCTGCAGTTACAAAATGCTGGTGGATTTCTGATGGTATTTTGTCATATGCTGTGTAGACCTAGTCTAAGAACATTTACTACTTCACAAAGCTTGCTTTGTCCATGTGCCATCTGGAAAGCTTTACACCAGGTTCTATGCAATGGCAAAATGTAATTGCCCCCCTGCATCATAGGAGCTCTGCCAAACTGTTAGAGGTTTATCCACAAGCTTGTTGACTGTTTCTAACAGCAATCAGATTACAAGAGAAATATTGTAATGTAGATTTATTTTATATATACCCTGTATAAAGGGGTTAATAATGTGTGCTGTAATCTTTACAGAGAGAAGATGTCTTGGCCACAGCAAATTTTCTATGCAATAGGTTCGTATTTGTTAGGGAGATAATCCAGCAGGCCCTATTATTAATGACAGGAATTAATGTCAATCAAGTATTTCTGGCCAAATGGCTGTTCTCTTTTTCTTGTATAAGAGGCAACAAGGATGACCATACTGCACCACACATGGCTGGACAGTTTTCGGGGAGACATTGGGTCATGGTCCATCACCTTGGATGTTGTCTTGTAAACTATTTTATAGACCTATTCAGTTCTGTGCTCCTTCTTGTCTTCCAGCATCTTCTGAGGAAGCACTTTGGTCCAGAATTCATACTTTTCAGCCTTCAGCTGTTTGGCAGCTCTCGGTTGTAAATTAATCTGCATGTAATCTTCATCTTCGCCATATTGAGGCCAGTATACAAGGCCTGGTCCATTGGGATTACTGTGGAAGAGAAAGAAAAAGGACGAAAGTGGAAAATGAATCAACATTATTTCAGGAATAGGAAACGTACAGTGACATGATATATTGATGCATGTGAGACTAAGCGTCTTATGAGAGACCTTGGTCAGAGAACATGGTGACTAGAGCGTAAGTAATCCTGAACACTTTTTAAGTGCTCTGATACACCGCTATAAGATCTTCCTGCAACACAGTTTCAAATTCAGCAAAGTCAGCTCCACACATCTGTCTGACAGTTATCACAGCGTGTACTCCAGTCCCTTACCCGGTGCGGGCAAAGTTGGCCCAATATTTCATAACGGTCTTACTCAGAATCTTCTCTTCTTCTGTGGCAGCTCCTGTCCGAATAAAACCTTAGAATGAGAACAGAAGATGAGGCACATGTTCCTGTGTCAAAAACATGACATAAAATCGCTGAGGACCTCTGTATAATCAGTGTTTGTAGCAAATTCATTTTGAACTCATTTTGTAAACAAAAAAGTACAAAAATGGGATAAAATAAACCACCACTGTGAAAAGAAATTTTGTTTGCTACAAAATTGTGTTCTACATCACAGAATTATGTTTGTCACACAAAATGTGGCAAAATGCAAAAAATTTACATGAGGATTTCACAATAGGATAAACTCTTAGAAAGTAAAATTAACACAACTCTTGACTATGGTGTCCCCATATCTTTCAAAATTTCCCATCATATCCTCATCAGTGGTCACTATGGACTCCAAACAGCCTCTAAGTGGTTCACCTGCAAACAGAATATCGCCCTTCAAAAAAAATCCTCCCATCACAAAAACAACTCTCTCCATGGTCAGAGCCTTACACGAAAGTTCTGGTTTTTGAATCTTTAAAGAGTGATGGACGGAGCTGGAACTCATATAAAGTAGGTGGATGGTTTTGAATCTGGAACAAAAAGAGAAATTGTATTTTTTTTACTGGATTGACAAGCAATGTTTAAGCAAAAGGGGAGAAGACACCACCAAACAGAAACTAACAAAATTGAGTAACACACCACACATTATATGTAAAAATTTGAATTATATCTTATCCATGGGACACCACTGAAGATGTGACACTTTTGATACAATGTTAAGTATTCAGTGTTACAACTTGTATATCAGTATAAATTTTTGGTGTGGCTTCTCACAATCACTCACCAACAACCACCAATTTCTAAACTGCTGGCAATAGAAAGTGAGTACAACCCCCAAAGTGAAACGAAAATTGTGCCCCAGTTACCCATTTATCCACGCACAGTGTCATGCGGACTTGTAAGTACTATACTTTATGTTTCCTAGTGTGGAATGGGGAGTAGGTGTGTTTAAATATTGGTCTCTATTGCTCTCACACACACCTACCCATCACTGGAATTTCAATATGGTACCTCATGGCAAAAAGCTGTCTGAGGATCTGAAAAAAAAAGAACCGTTGCGCTACATAAGGATGATTGGCTATCAGATAGGCTATACGAAGATTGACAACACCCTGAAATGGAGTTGCAACACAGTGGCCAAGCTCATACAGCGGTTTAAAAGACAAGGTTCGCACAAAAATTTAGTGACATGTTCATCCCCCAGAAGAATCCTCTTTATAAAGATGATGCAACAAGATAGCCCTTAAATAATTATCTGAAGACAAGCAAACTAAGGACATAAAACTGTAACCCATGTCCAGTGGTCTGATGAGAACAAAAAAAACTTTATTTGATTCAGATGTTGTCAAATGTGTGTGGCACAACCAGTTGAGGAGTACAGAAGACAAGAGTGTTTTTGCCTGCAGTCAAGCATAGTTTGGTGCAGCATGTGTGCCCTACCTGGCTACCGGCTATGGGGAGCTACAGATACAATTGAAGGGAACCTATGAATGCCCAAAACTTGTACTGTAACATTGATTGAAAGCAAAGCATGAAGCCTCCTCCCCTCGACACTGGAACCCTCAGGGCAATATTCCAACCTGATCAAAACAACCCTAAACACACCCTCCAAGACCACTTTTGCTTTGCAAAACAAAGAATAGAAAGTGTTTGGACTTTCGCATGCGTGTCTCAGACTGGAAACCATATTCGAACCTCTTGTGGCATACTCAAATGGAAATGAGTTATACAAGGTCCTCTAACAGACTACCAGCTCTTAATGTCATCAAGGAGTATGAAAGCAGGAATCCAGTGGCAACCTGTGAAACTCATAGTAAACTCCATGCCCAAAGAGAGTTAGACACTCTGGAAATAATGGTGGCCAACACAAAATATGACACTTTTGGGCACAATTTGTCCCATTTTTTACTTAGCGGTTGTGCTCACGTTTGTTTGCGGTTTTAACATTTTAATGCTGTAAGTTAAGTTTAGTTTTGAGGGCCGCGAACAATTTACTTTCATGTACAAGTTTGTACACTTGACACTACTTTACATTGTATCAAAGTGTCATATCTTCTGTGTTGTCTCCATGAAAAATATGATACAATAAGTTTAACATAAAATTGTGTAAAGTGAGGGGAGTACTCACTTTGAGAGATAACTGTAACACAGGGAGGAATCCAACAACTCCCCATATGTTATAAACACAGAATCTTGAGAGTAATAATCTTTGCAAGCGAGTAAACACCCTATCCACAATACACCATATGTGAGTTGGTTTGTTCCTGCATATAATTACCTCTTACCTCTGTGATATTGGCCTTTACTAGTGCTGGTAAGATCAAAGACAACGCTCCAGCAGTTCTAAAAAGTCGTTTAACAATTTCAGTAGGATCCAAACAATGATTTTTCCGACATATCCTCGTCCATTAGGAATACTGGCACTGGAGAATGGAGCCCTGAAATATATCAAGATAATTAACAGAAGCTGCAACTGGAGATGATGTTTTAGACAAAAAGTGGTTGCAAGCTGAATGGTGGAAAGGGAAGGCAACTGTCCACGGAAGCCCCTAGCGACCCACGACCCGGGTCGCAGGCGCATCCGTGCCCGACACCGAGCGGCCCCCGACCCGCACGTCCGGGCCCCGAGGGTCCCGCTCACCGCCCCCTTCTCCGCCGGCTTTCACTTCCGGCCCACGCACTCCGCTCTGTCCCTGCCTCTGTCCCGCCAGCCCCCCCCCCGTTTATTTTGCGCGCCACCGCACCCTAGGGCGCGCGCGCGCCGGCCACTGTGAAAAATTAAAAGGGACAGTGCGCCGGAAAATTGGTCATTGCCCGGGCACTGTTCCTTATTTAAGTCCCCGCCTCTTTCCCTGGCCGCCTTGCCGATCCTTAGTGGCTCCCTTAGCCCAAATACTAGAAAGCGTATCCCTTTAAAGCCCATTCCTGAGTTTTCCTGAGTATACTGTACCTTCCGCCTGTCCTCGACCCACCTGCGCAATTCTTGCCACCAGCACTGACCTCCTGCCTGTCCCCGAACCCACGAGCCTGCAAGACGAATCTTTTACTCCGCCATCCTTGGCCGCCACCGCAAGCAACGCATCGCACAGTGGAAGCGACCCTGGTAACTCCCGCCGCAGCAGTCCATCCACCGCTTTTTGCGTCGGGCCACTGTTGAATACCATGGCCTACTATGATTCTGCTCCCTGGCGTGGGCTTCCACCATCGCTTGCGGTGGTCCAGTGGATCCACTACCAGACCGTTACAGCAACTAAATACTGAAGGCTTTCTGCTTCTGGTAGGGATTACAAAGCTGGATGATGGAAGCAAATCTTCCCCTTTAGGCAGCATAGTGACATCCGGTAATTTAAGTCCAAATATAAATAGATAGGTCAACCATATCAGGTGTGAGCACTATGCCATGTAATCAGTGGCAAACCTCCCAAGCCTGTAAGTGCATCCTCTCAAAATAAAGCAACATGACCATTCTTATAATTCAAATAAAATATGAATTCATCAATTACCTTCTATGTAGAAAAAAAAAAACATTATACCAAGTCAGTAAAAGCTTTAAGCCATAATGTGGTCATTTTCTATGGTTTCAAGTGGAGGCACATCACCACACTTATCCACTTATGGGGGTTGTATCTCATACGTTACAAGTCCATGCAGTCCAGTCAGAGTAGACATATGAGGGAAATCAGAGCCATCTGCCCTCTCGTGCAGCCTCACGAAGTTTTGAAAGCAACCTTATTTATCAAGCATGTATCTATGTAACCTCATAAGTGGATGAGTGTGTAATTGCACTACTTGAACCATAGAAATGACACAATATATAGCTCTTATCGCTTTTTATATGACTTTGGTATAATGTCCTACAGTGAGCAATTGAATGAAAAAATTTTAATTTCAAATATAAGAAATGGCCATGTCTGCTTATTTTGTGATCAAGTTATTTAAGACATGCTCCAGTGCAGACATTTCAGCCAGTGCCTAATGCAGGTGCTTTGCTGGAGCATTTAGGTGGGTATGTGTCACGTTCATCCGCGGTCCTGCCTTGGACCGTCGGCCTGTCCGGCCTGCCATGTCTCTGCTGGCTCCCTGTGCAGGGCCCATCAGCCTGTTGTTTCTGCCTATGTACTCGCCTGTACCTGTCTTCCAGTCTTGTTGCGTCCTGGGGTCCCTGTCCTGTGCACTGTGCCTCCAATGGCGTTGGCGCGCGGCAGCTTCCTGCCTAAATTATAGTTTCCTGTTCTGTTGGCTCCTTCCTCTTCACACCCTGACCTCTGCTATAAGAGAAGTTTCTTTCTCTACTCTGGGTCATGTTTCATTGCAGTCCTTTTGCTGTGTCCAGCTGCTTCCCATCTTGAGCTCCCTGCCAAGCAGTCTCAGTCTGCTGTTTGAGCCTTTAACCCCCTGAGATGGCTGGTCCAGTGTTCTGGTCCATCCTGAGCGCTCCCTAGGCCGTCCGAATCCGTCCGTCTTGTCTTCTTGTCTCCTGTTCCTGGCCGTGTTCAGTTCTGTATGTGCTCTCCTGTTCCTCCCAGTTTCCCATGGTCTGTACCTGATGTGTTACCGCGTCCAGTTTTCTCTGCCGTATCCATGGGTGCTATATGTAGAAAAAAAGAAAAAAGTAGTACGTTTTAACCCTCCAGTATCCCTGGCTGTGTTTCCCTGAGTACCGTTTTTTACCTCCCTGCATAATGTTCTCCCTATGATCCATATTTTTCCTGCCCTGTACCCCCGTCTGTCACCGGCAGGTTAGTCCAGTCAGGGGTATGACCTGGTCCCCGCAGCCAAGTCCATCCCCCTTTGCGGCGGGCTCAGCGAAGACCAGGGGCCCCTTAGACTCCACGTCCCTGGCTGGTCCCTCCAGCTACCACCTCGCCTAGCGGTGATTCACAGAAGGATCCAACCCACGATGCCTTGGCGGTCGCGCTTCGTCGTAACGTCAGTCAGCGCCTCACCGTATTCAGTATGGAAGCATAATATAAAAGCATGGGCAGACACCACTGGTGGCTTATATTTTGGCACAAGTATTTGTAGTGTGACCAATCACAAGCCTCCAGCCGCCCATCTTAGGGTCGTCGCCAGGGGATATCCGCTCTTGGACCGCCGTCCTTAGGGTAGAGACGGTTGGCACTATTTTCTCACAGGGCCACTTGGACAAAGGTATTTCTTTCAGTCTGGCACCCACCAGCTTTATTTCTTCCTTTAGCACGCAACTCAAAACAGAAACACAGGTAAACAAAACCCTGGCCGTCTGGGCCACGGTCCCCTACACATGTACGTCCCTCTCTCATAGGTTTACAGGACCCTAATGTCCAGATCATAACAATGTCCCGTCTTACCAGTCCCACTGGTTTTAGGCTTATCAGAAAAGAGGTCCAGCCACCTGCTGGCCTCAAGCCTCTGGGTAAGAGCCTCTCCCTCACTCTCCGGTCGCTCCACTTCCAGTGAAACGAACCACACCCCCTGTATACCCTGAAGGAACCAAGCCTTTTCTAGGAAAACCCAAGCCCAATCCAAATCCTGGCCCTGGCCTGGCCCATGGGATAGAAAACCGCCCATCCACAACATTTTCCCTACTCCCCCCAAAAAGAGCCGACTCAGAACCTGGAAAGCCACACTAATACTACTCCAATGCCAACCACTTAAGTTGAGTGCTGACAATACATGCTGCTGGCCTCTTATCCCGCCCAAGGCCCATGTATACTTGGTGGCATGTTTGCAAAAGAAACTCGGGTTATAACTCCACCTAGTGGCAGAAATAGGTAACTAAACCTGTAGTTGCCCTGTCCCACATACCCCTCCCCTCCTGATAAAGCCCTAGGGCTTTTACCTCACCACGCACTACCTTCCCTCCAGGATCAAAACTCCAACTGAGGGAATCTGACTCCACACAGCCTTATATTGCACTTGCTCTTCTAAGGGGAAACTCAGCCACTTTCCTCCGGGAAATCCCTTATCCCCCACCTGTTCCCAAAAGCCCAGAGACATAATCCTGATGTCTGCTGGCACAGCATCAGAGACAATCCAACATTTCCACATTCCCTTTTCCCTCCTTTGGTACCTGTTGCCTAACGGGCAACATCCCCGCTAGATCATCAGGGGCAGAGACTACATTTTTCCAAAAACAGCTCAGCCAAGGGATCGAAAACCATGCTCTCCACCTCATAACTGGCACCGACAGTTTTTACTGCCACTTACTACTGAATCGGGCACGACACTAATAATAGCACGATCTGCTGCAAGGAAGTCACCACCTTCAGCCTGCATGCTGACATTCACAGGCGTACTCCCCTGATAACTCCAAGACCAGCACAATCATGCCTTGTCGCCTACCTCTCCCACCACAAGGGTACCTTGGCATTGTGCCCACTGGCAGTGTCTACACTAATTCGGGTCTCCTATAAGCAAAAGAAAGGGCCCCCTGGTTTAGTCCCCGCAACCACACTACAGCACAGAAAGCATAAAGACAGGCACCCCTCTCAAGGTTACTATCCACACCAGAGCCTCAAGGGGCGCACCTGAGACCAAAACTACTACCTGTTGGTCCTGCAGGATCCATAATAACCCAAACTTCTCTTCCACAACAGCCCCTCTGGTCCTCCCTGACCATCCTTTCTGTCTTTCTTAGGCTCATATACAGCCTTAAATTGTTCCTCTGAACCCAGAACTCCCCCGCCTCATGGCTCCCAGGCTGTCACCTTCCTCAACACCATAGGGGCAGACAGAATTTATCTGGCTGGACAAAGCACCCACATATAAAGTCCCTCCCTCAGTACAGGACATAACTCATCTTGACTATTTTTTCCTCCATACCTTCCAGAAAGATTTACTTAGCCTCAGACCCCCTGCTCCTCTTTACCAAACAGAGGATTTAAACATGCCCCCCTCCCCCTTTACTAGGTTTGAGCATACACCTACCTCAGCGGTGTCCTAGCAGCTCACTACTCGTCACTGCCAGACCTTTTGTTACCCCTGCAGTAAGAGCTACTGGAAAAATATAGCAGACACTGGTACAAATTTTCTCACAAGGGGAAACTACAAGTCACAGCATGACTTTTCTCATCCTCCACTAAAAGTGTGTCACCCTCCTGGATTCTTCTCAAGATATACACTGCTCAGGGCCGCACATACAAGATTTCTGCCTGGACAACCCATTTATTTTTATCAAACGTATTATCACTCTCATTTGAACAATCATCATCATCATCCCTTCTGTAGTCACTGACACAGTACAGCATCCACTCTCACCCGCAACTGAGACTCTTCACAGAGGGTTTTTTCCCCTAGATAACTAACCAAGTACACTTCACACATCCTAGTCTCCTCATGCATGGTAGCCAGAGCAATAACCTCTGGGAAGCTTTTTCTCTATCAGGCAACACACTTGCAAGTATCCCATTAAAGCAGGCCAAAACCATCTCTCTGGGAACAACAGGACCAGAACATAACCTGCAGGCTATCCCTCACAGACACAAAAACGTCGCGCCCTCATTCTTAAACCTAGTCCTCCTCACATCTCCCCCCTTGTAGAAGAGGAATCATTCACCCAGGATTCTCCCAGTTTCACTTTGCAGGCTCACACTGAAAACATGAAGTGGACCCCCCCTCCCTCAGGGAAAAACAACAAGCATTCTCAACAAAAGCTGTAGGCAAGTCCCTTTCCCTGGGCCCACATAACCTGCGACTTGCAGGAGCTACAAACCAGTACACATTGTTTTGCTGGGGTAACTGGTGGACAACTTTATGAACTGGTCCCCAACACATCACCCCCCCAACTGTAAGCGCACTCAGATTCCCCCGGTTCCCACAACAGGAGAATACAGAGGACAACTTTTTGCTATGGCAACTCACCTATAAGTTTCCCACCTGAACCTGTATTGGATACACATTTCTCCATGTGGACATCCACCTCAACACACACATCCTCTGCACTACTCTTAGCAACTCTTAACTCCCAACCTCTAGGGGCACACTTGGGCCTGTCTGCCCCTACAACTGAGGCTGGCAAATCTTCCATAAGCTAACTCAGACTCAGCAATTAACTTCACACAAGGCACTGACCTACAAGGGGCATACCTGAGCTGCTCTCACGCTGCTACAGCTTGTTCACACAGGGCCTCTCCTGAGCTACATCCTGCCTATTTGCTTTAGCGCTATTTCCAAACTTGGCCGTTACGGCAAGCTGACTCTGGGACCCATCTCCCCTCCCCCCTTCCCATTAAATGGACTGGAGCCTATTTATTAACAGGCACATTTTTTTTCCCTATAAGGACATTAATCATTAGACCCCCAGTTCAGTTGAGTCACAATAATAAAATCCAGAAAAATTTTTTCCAGACCATACACCACAGTCTCCCCCACTGCTCTTGGACGTGTTCCTACTTGGCAACAGTTTCCTAGGTCATCCATTTACCATAGCAACCTGTCAGGTGCAAGTTTCCAGGAAAAATCACCTGCTGTGGCCCTGAGGCCCATCCCAATCTCCCTCCTCCAGGCGGCCAGAACATGGAAAGTCACCTGCCCAGGATGACTCCACCAGCAACTCTTCACATACCTGAAGCAGATGAATCCACAGCTCCCAGACGTGTTCACAAAACGTAGGCCCAGCAGTCCCTTAACCAGCACCGGTCGGGTCTTCAGAAAGGAAGGATGTCGGGGTGCACTCTGGAGACCCTCTGGCGAAGTCCGATCCACCATTTAGTGGGATGCCCCACCCCCACCATCAACTCCCAGGTTCTGCTGGCACCACCTTTGGCAGGACCACAGCAGCTGCTCTCCCGACGAAGGGCTTTTATGCCAATGGTAACGTTCCGTATCCCATGGACCTCAGGTCGCACCATCCGTTCCGTAGGTAACGTCCTGTGGGGTGAATGGAACCCACGACCTGCTTTCCTTCTGGCTGGACTGGGCAGCACTCTCCTTCCGTTATCAGGATTAACCCCATCACTGCAGAATCATAGCCTTTAACTTATGGTAAACTGGTTTTCTTCAGGGGCACAGGCACAGAAAACTCTCTGCGGGTTTTCCAGTAAGACAGAACCGGCCCCAGGACATCTACCCACTTTGCTGGCAGTCCCCTCTGGCGACAGCAAACTGCTCAAAGCCGCAAGGTAGGCCACTATAACCCCGCCCCAGCCCACATTTTTCGCATAGTGCTGTGTTACCCATGACAGCAAGAGGAAACACACAGCACAGTTCCTTTTTACGCTACAGCACCAATCGGTCTGTTTGCAAAGGTGTGTCTCTCTTTAGTAGCACTGCTTCCAATCAGGCCCTCCAGCTGTTAACTCTTGCTGCAGAGCACCACCTTTGCAGGATTCACAAACGCCAATTCAGGCACCATCGTCTTGTGCCCACCTTTTTTTTGCACTGACTGCGCCAATCTTGCCCAGTTCGTTGCCTTATGCCCGCATCCTCCACCAATTGTGACAACCTCACATGCCCTCCAGCCGCCATCTTGGGACGTCCCCATGGGATATTCCGCTCGATGCCCGCCGTCCTATTGGTAGAACGGTTGGCACTTTCACACAGGCACTTGGACACCGGGTTTTTCTTTCAGTCGGGTTCCCACCAGCTTTATTTTTTAGAGGGCACAAAATACAAAAACGTAAACAAAACCCGGGCCGTCTGGCCACTCACTACACTTTGTAGCGTCCCTCTCTACATAGGGTCTGGGACCTAATGTCCAGCGACATAGTCCGTCTTCCCCTCCCCAAAACTGTTTACCCCTTTAAAGGGGCCCAGCCACCGCTGGCCCAACCCTCTGGGGTAAACCTCTCCTCAGCTCCCCGTCGCCCCCCACTTCCAGGAAACAACCCCCACCCCCTTATACCTAAAGGGCCCAAGCCTTTATGGGAAAAACCCAAAGCCCTACCAAATCCTGGCCTGCCCAGGGGGAGTAGACGCCCACCCGACACATTGTCACTCCCAATAAGAGCCGACCCGGAACGGCGGGGAAACCCACACTAATACTACTCCTTTCAAACCATTTATGGGGCTACAATACAGCGGCGGGCCTTACCCACCAAAGGCCCCAGGTACCCTTGGGGGCATGTTGATAGAGAACCGGGTTAACACCACCTATGGCAGAAAAGGTAACTACCGTATTTTCCCCTGTCACATAACAAGCAAACACTTTTGTAAACCTGTGGCTTGGTTTTTTTGGTGGCCTTATTTTTCATAGGGGTAAAATTTTTTGGATGCGGAGGGTTTGAAAACATGAATTTTTGCATTTCGGAAAAAACTTATTGATAAATTTTTTTATTTAACACCGAAAATGAAAACCTTGTATGGAAATACCCAAATAAAGATGGCCTCGATCTAGGGGAAGGGCCAACTCCGTAAATCAGGTATCCTACCAACTGGGAATTTCTTAGAAAAATTTTTGCATCGTCCCCCCTATCCATTCCTGAATCCTGTGATTTCATAGCCTAGAAATAAATCAAAGAGGAGAATAAACTCACTGTAAAGGGCATTAGTTTTTGCTTACTATTTCCTACTTTTTTATCTTTCCATGAATAGCCATCCAAATCTTTGTTGACCCAAACATGAAATACCTGTTGACCTCTTTATCAGCCAAAATCTGTTCCACAGGTTTAGGAAAGAATTTCCCATCAACACTCGCAGGCACAGCCATTAATTGCTGCAAGTGGAGAACAGTGGCAGGTTAATAGTGTACCTCAAATATTCCACAAAGGGCTGATGACCAGATTTGGTCCAAAACACATTGGAAACTGGAAATTGTGCAGCACCATGTATTTTAAAGTTTAAATAAGAATAGTTGTTCTAATCTAATTTCCATTTCAAGGCTGCTGGAAATCTTTTTCCTTGTGGATTATTTTTCTACCCTCTGTCCCTAGGGACTGCTATGTCCTCGGACTCTCCCTGCTGCTTGGACAGGACAATTTATGCAACAAGGTGATTTGTACTAGGCTTCACCTGAGAGAAGGCTAATGATAAATGCCACCTTGGCTCTATCGGACAGGAACTGCTGAGCCAAGACCTCAAAATGTATTGTACACTGGTTGACAAATCCATAACACATATGGGGGTCTCCATAGTAACGGGCAGGCAAAGGCAGGTGCAGACTGGGACCGTTCATGGCAGTGGGAGGCAGAGCTACAGCAAGTAGTGGAGAAGG
This sequence comes from Phyllomedusa bahiana, assembly GCA_025379985.1. Lineage (NCBI taxonomy): Eukaryota > Metazoa > Chordata > Amphibia > Anura > Hylidae > Phyllomedusa > Phyllomedusa bahiana. Next base: position 52,270 of record JAODAL010018693.1, on the reverse strand, counting down.
TGTAGTGCAGACACAACTTCATCCAGATAATTGTCTATAGCTTCTGGAAAAGTTGCTCCAGGTGGACGCCATGATGGGTAACTACAGCTGACAGGTGCTGGATATCAGGCAAGATCCCATTGGAGGGATCTCTAATTATGGTCAGTTCGTACTGTCCGAACAGGAAATAGAACGCCAGGTTGACGGATCCTCTGGGCCACCGCGAGTGTAGACGGTATGACTCGCCGTGGTAGCCCAAGTGCAGGGCAAGGAGAGCCGGTACTGGGACAGACAACAGGACACCGCAGGTGTAGCCATAGACAGGTAGCGCAGTCCCAGGGTAGTAGCAGACTTGGTAGGGCGACAAGTTTACAGCAGGTATATAACGGACCGGTGCAGCAGCAGGTGTTCAGCCCAAAAATGCAGTAAATAGCGCACGGGGAAAACCCACAGGAAAGCAAAACGGGGAAAAAACGGGTTTTCAAAACAAACAGTAGCCGGGGGCCCAAGCTCTATGTTTGGAAGACAACAACAAAAACTGCCCGGGAAAAAGGGGCGGGAAGTTTTTTTTTTTAAGTACCAGGGGTCACAGGTCAAAAGCACGGGAAATTTTGGGACACTTTTCCTTTTAAAAATACCCAGAGTAGGGGCCCCGCGCACAGGGCCACTGGGGGAGCCTGAGGCAAAAATGGAAAACCCGGGAAAATCTGCGGCAGAGACCCCCGCCGCCGACAAAAAAAACAAAAGACGGGAGTTTGGACAGGTGAGAAACCCAAGGGGAAAAACCCCGGGGGAGAATGCGCCCCCCCCAGTGGCCAGGAAAAGGGGAGACCGGCCCACAACGACAGCGGGAACCGTAAAAAAACGAACATGCCCCCCAAAAAAAAAAAATGCAAAGTCCCTTTAAGGGGTTAAAAACCCATGGAAATCATTGTGCTTGTTTGGGCCCCATAAAACCTGACCGAAACCCCCAAAAGGAGAACTAGGGGGGTTTTGCCCCAAAAGGAAAAAGAAACCCCACCTAAAAACAAAAAAGCAGCCGAATTTAAAGGGCCCCTTCTTTTTATCACCCCCATTAAACAGGCTGATCACCCCCCTGCAACCCCGAAATTGATGAAAGTAGAAGCCCCCAATCCAAGTTTAAAACACGCATAAAACGGTCTACATTATCTTTAAAGTGGGCCAAACATTTCTAAACTAAAAATAAATTTTTTTTAACTTTGGTTTTTCTACTTTTTTTCTAAAAATAATAAATTTTTGGGGTTTTTTCATTAGCCATAATTTCCCAAAAATTAAAAAAAATTTAAACCCACTTGAAACATATTTGGCTCTGTGTTTTAAATAAACAAAAACCGGGGAAATTTTCCGGTTTTGGGGCCCCCAACGAATTGGGGGGCAGGGGGGAACTTTTGCCCCCCCAAAAAACCCCAAAAAACCGGGCAATAAAAAAGGGTCATTGGCCCCCTGGGGGAAAAGGCCCTATCTTTACCCTAAATCGTGAAAAAAAGGGGGGAAAGGGCACCCGGGGGTTTGGGAAATCTAAAAAGGAGAGGAAAAAAGGGGAAAACTGAGGGAGGGGAAAGGCCGCAAGGGGCCTCCCCCCTTGGCACCCCGGGTTTGGGGAGAGACGGGAAAGGAAAGGAAAAGAAAAAGCCACGAAAACGAGAGGGGTAGCCCGGGGGGAAAAAGGGTAAGTGGCGCTGAGGATTGCTAAAGACTCCCGGGGTGTGAGGAGGAGGGCCCGGGAGGAGAAACCCCAAGCACCCTGGCTGAAAAAGCGGGGGGGGAAAAGCGGGAGCCCCAAAAGGGGCACAGGGCCACAAGCAAATAGTCACTAAAACACAGACAGTGAATATCGAAGTTTGTTTTAAACTTCTGTCCCTCCCAAGGCCCGGGGTCCCCCCAAAACCCCCCAAGAGGGGCCCAAAACAGCACAATTAACCCCCCTTGGAAAAAAATCCCCCCGGCTACGGGGGGGAAAACCGGGGTTTTTTGAGAAAAAAAACCCTCCCCCCTGTGTGACTGAGGGGCCCGGGAAAAGAATAATTAAAAGGGTTTTTCAAAGAGTTTTTCACCCCCCCCTAAACAGAAAAGGCCCCTTTGGGGCCATCATGGGCTGAAATTTTTTTTGTTTGGGTTTTAACCAGCTCGGGCTCGTTTTCCCTTTAAAGGGGTTAAAAGTGACCATTTTTTCCCCCTCCCTTCCCAAACCCAGCCCCCCCACCGCCCTGGAGACATTTTAAAAATTTAAAACATATACAATTTCCCGGGAAAAATTTTCCAATTTTTTCCCATGTTTTTAAATTTTCAGTTTTTCCTCTTTTAAATTACCAGGGGGCTCCCAACAAACGGAACATTTTGAAAATTACAAAATATTCCCCTGGCCCCCTTTTTCTACTTGGTTAAGGGAAAAAATTCAGTTTGCCCCTCAAAAAAGCTTTTTCCCGGGAGCTCCACCTACGGGGAATTAAAAAAAGTTAAAATTTTTACACCATTTTCCCTTAAACCTTTTGCAAAAATTTGTTTTTTGATAGGAAAAAGACTACTGTTTAAATTTTCCCCCCCCCCCTATACACAGGAGGGGGAAAGGGGCCCCACAAAAATTTTCGTTTCCCCGGTTTTATTCGGGAGAAAAAAATTTCCCAATCAGGGGGGAAAAATCCTTTTAAAGCAAAGCCCAAAGGGAAAATTTACGGGCCCCCGCTGACAAAAACCACTCCAGCCTTCAACCCCCAAATTTTTTCCATCGGGCCCCCCCCCCTTCTCCAGCTTGCATGTCCGGGGCCCAAACCAAGATAAATCCCCTATAGTTTTGGGCATAACAAAAAGAATTTTCACGGGTTTGACTACAAAAAAACGGGCCAGGGGAAAAAAAAGCAAAATTTTACCCCTTGCCAGACATCCCCAACCCAACGCTGGTTTGCCACGGTCTCCTCCTTTCCCTCCCAACCCCCAAAGCTGATTTTAAAATGCAAAAAACCAAAAGAATCAAACCGAGGCAAAAAGGGGCCAAAATTAAAAATCGTTGGAAGATACAACGAGATCCCCATTTTTTTCAAAGATCAAGGACCCTAAAAAACGGAAAAAAACGTTTAGGGGGACAAAGTAAAAGGACCTGGAAAAACGGGTCAAAAAGGGAAAAAAATAATTTTAAGGGTTTGTCTTTTTTTCCCTGAAATAAATACCACAAAAAAGACCCTTTTTAAAAAACCCGGTGAAAACAGATTTTTACCAGACATTTAAAAGATTCAAAAATGTGGGGAAAGGGGTGGAGAGAGCGCCCCAGTTTTAAGGCCCCCGTTGGGCCAAAAGCAAGGAGGAAAAGGGGGGAAATCGCCCCCCGTGGGCCCCGAAAAGAGGGCCCCCGCAAACAAGTAATAGCAAAAATTCCTAGTTTTTCACAAAAAAAAAAAGGGCCAAAAAACCCCTTGCACCCAACGCCCAAACACCCCAGGGATACTCAGGGGCCCCAAAACTTTTTTTTTTTAGGTTTTTTCGGCGGGGGTTTGGTTTTCGTAAGAAAAAGGGGGCCTTTTCCCCCGGCCCATTTTCCAACAAAATCCAACCAAAAAGAAAAATAAAAACCCGCTCTACTTTTTCCCCCCGGCAAATTCTTAAAGATATTTTTAAAAAGCAACGGAAAACACCCCCAAAAATACAAACCCCCCGGAGAAGCGAGAAGCTACTAAAAATCAAGAAAAACGGGGGATTAAAGCCTCCAAGAAAGTCCCCCAAATCTTTTTCCAAAACAATCATAAAGAGCTTGGGCCCAATCGGGAAAAACGGGGGGTTTCCCCGGGAAAAAGGAAAAAGGGGAAAAAGTGCGGGTTTCCCCCCCCTTTTCCCCCCAACAAGGAGTTTAACTCCCCCAAAAGACTCCGCTACAGGGCCAACGTGAAAAAAAGGGTTATAATTTTTTTCCCAAAAATTCCCCGGACAAAAAAAAACCCCCCTTTTCAAACCAGCCCGGTTAAATGTTTTTCCCTTTTTCATAGATTTGGGGGGGTGGGAGTGGGTTTTAAAAATTTTCCTTTTTTTCCCAGGTAAAGGGGAGAGGGGTGGTAAAATTTTCCCAAAAGGGGTTAAATTAATTGGGGTTTGGGCTCCAATGTTAAAAAAAGGGGAAGGAGCCAAAATTTTTGAATTAAAAGGGTTTTTCAGTTGCGGGGATTTTGTTTTAAAGGGGGGGGGGAAAAGGGAAGTTTTCCGGGCAAAACTGAACAAGGAAAAATGGTTTAGTTTTTTTTTAACTCCCCAAAGTGCCATTGAGGGGGGGAAATTTTTGAGGCGGGTTTGGCCCACTCAGGTCCCAGAGGGGGATGGGGATTTTTTTTTTCAGTTTAAAAAGGTTTTCCCGGGTTTTTAAAAAAAGCGGGTGGGAAAAAAATTAAAAAGAAAAAATTATATCTTGGAAACTTTAAAGGGGGTTTTTTAAAAATTTCCCCCCAAACAACAAAGGGAAAGGGAAATAAGGCAACTTGCAAAAACCCTAAAATTGGGACCTGGTTTTATTTCCAAGAAAAAAACAAAACCTGAATCCCGGAAAAAAAGGGGTTTAAAATTTTGCGAAAAATGTGGGGGGAAAAAAGTGGGGGGAAAACCCCCACAATGAAAAAAAAAAGGGGGTTGCCCAATTTTTTCTCCTAAATAAAAACCCTCCCCAATGTACTGGGGTTTCCCCAAACCCTGGCCCTCAAGGGGAAATCCCCCCAGGTTTTTTTTAAAGTTTACCTCCTCAGGGGGGTTAAGCATATAAAAAATGTATGCCCCCCCCACAACGCAGGATTTAAAGCTTTCGCCCAAAAATTTGGGAAAAAATTTGCCCCTCCAGGATAGGGAGCCCCCAAGTAATATTTGCGGGGGAAATTTCAAGGGGGAAAAATTTTAAAATAGGGGGAAAAAAAATGGGAAAAAAAGGGCAAACTGGGGAAAAAGGTTTTTTAAAGGGGTGGGGGGGGAAGGGGCCAATTGCCCCCACGGGGGGTTTCGGGCCCCGGGGGTTTGAGGGATTTTTTTTGGAGACAGGGAAAACCCCGGGAGGGAAGGGTTTTTCCCCTTTATTTTTTTCCCCACCCCAAAAAAATTCCGGGGCCCCAAAGAATAGCCCTACTTTTTCCCTTGAATGATAGAACGGGGGCAAAGGGGTTTTAACTCTAGAAATTCTAGAAATTGAAATCCCCAAACCAAAACCCCAATTTAAAAGCCCCAAAACCCCCGGATATTTTCCCCAAAGGGTACCGTTTATAACCCGGGAGCCCCTCCAAAAAAACCCTTCCAAAAGGGGGGGGGGGGTTTTGTTGTACTGTTTAAAAAACGGGGAAAGAAGGGGGGTTCTGTGAAACTAAATGGGGGGAACATGGGAAAAACCCCCTTTTCTTTTTTTTGGGACACAGAAAAAGGTTTTCCCCGGGGGGGGAAGATAATAGCTTTTACACCGGCCTTTCCCCAAAAAGCAGACCGGGGGAACCTTTTTTTCAGAAAAAATGCCCTTTCGTTTTTTTGCGGGACATTTTAAAAAAACGGCTTTTCAGGTTTTTTTAAAAGGGAAGGGGGAAAAAACCCCCGGAAAAATACGGGCCCCCAAAAGCAGATTTTGGGGGGTGGAAAGGAAAAATTGGACCAAAAAAACAGTACGCCCAAACCCTTTTAAGGGTTTTTTAAAAATTTGGTAACAAAGGGGGAAAATTTTTTAAGCAAACAGGGCCCCCCCAAAGGGGAAAAAAGGAAACCCCAAATTTTAAATTTCAGGGACCCAGGACCGGGGGGGGGCCCAAAAAACCAACAAAACCCCCAAAACAAAAAAAAAAAACAGGGGTTTTAAGGAGAAATTATGGGGAAATTTAATATAGGGAAGGGTTTCCCCAAGTAAAAAGGGAAATCCCAAAAAACCCCAGCTTTCTAGAAAATTAAAAAAATTCCCGGCATTTGCGGGGGAGGATTTGGGGCTTTTAAACCTTTGCCCCTTTTAAGATTTGGAGGAGTTTGATTTTTGCACTTTAAAAAAGGGTTTTCCCAAAATAGAAAGAGGCCACCCCCAGCCCGGCCTTTAAGGGGGGGTTTTTTTCAAACTTTTACCCCCACGATATAGGAAAAGGGGGTTTAAATTCGGGGTTTTAAAAAGAAAATCTTGGAAAAAAGAGGGTGATTTTCTTCGCCCCAAACACAGCCCAAAACCCCAAAGGGTCCCTAAAAACAAGGATTTGGGAAGGGTCCCGGAATTTTTCCCTAGCCCATATGGGCCCCGATTTTCTTTAAATTTCCAATTTCCCGATTTTTTAAAAAATTTTCCCCAAAAAAATTGGAAAAACAGCCCTTGCAGCTTTGTTCCCCCAAATTTTAATTTGGCCCAAAACCAAAAAAACAGATTTTAAAAAAGGACGGCCGGGGGGGGGTTTAAAAAATTCAAAAACAGAAATTACGGTTTTGGGGAAAATTTTTGGAGGAAAAGGGGAGGACAAAAAAGGTTCCCCCAGCTTCTATTTCCCCGGGGAACGCCAAAAAGGCTTTTGGGAAACAAAAATTTTGGTTTTGGGCCCTGAAAAGGGGTTTAAAGGCCCAAAAAGGGAACATAAAAAGGGGAAACCCTTTGGGGCCTTTAAAGGGAACATATAAAACCAACCGAGGAAAGGGATTTTAACCCACCCCGGGTTTCCTCTCAATCCTTCCCTTTACAAAAAAGGGGAGCCCCAAAACAGGGGGGGCCCCGTTTTTCCCCATTACTTTTTAAAAAATTGCCCCCGGGAACCACCCATTAAGATTTTTTAAATCCCCTTTCCCTGATATTTTTAGGGGGAAAATAAAAGGGGGGGGGCAAAGAGGGGGTTAAATTTTATGCCCCCTTTGGATGACTTTAAATGTTTTTCCCCGAATTCACCAAAGAATCACCCCTGGGTGGGGGCCAATTCTTTTTTTTAAATCAAGTGGCCCCCCTTAGGGGGTTTAAAAAATCAAAAAAATCTAAAGTAAACGTTTTTTTTAAGGGAACCAGGGAAAGGAGGGGAAACATTTTAAAAAGGGGGAAGGTTTCCCCAGGTGGCCCCCTTTTCCCCTTTTTTGACTTTTTTTGGGGAAAAAAAAATGGGAAAAAAGAACCCTTTTTTTTTTATATCAATTTAAACAATGGGCCCTTTTTTTTAAGAAAAAAACTAGGAGGGGTTTAAAAAGGGGGGATGAATTCCCAAATTAAAAAATTTTATTAGTGGGCCAGCTAAATAAAAATTTTAAGGGCTTTGCTCGTTTAAATTGGGAAACCCCCATGAAAAATTTTCCCCAAATTTTTCAAAAAACAAAAGGGTTTGTAAACGGGTTAAAAAATTCCCCCTTTTGTAAAATTTTTGGGGAATTTCCCAAAAAGGGGCCCCAAGGAATTTCCAAATAAAAAGCTTATTTTTAACCCAAAAGTTGTGGGGGGGGTTTTTTTTAAAACCTACCCAACTTTTAAAAATGTATAAATTTTACGGCGGGGGTTCCCCGCCATGTGGGGACGGGGGCCTTAAACAATACCAATACTTCAAACTTAAACCCCCCTTTGAACGGGAAAAAGTTTGGCTTCCCCGGGAAAAACCTGGTTTGCCCCCCTTACAAAAACCCCGGGTTTGGGGAAATTTTTCCCCCCCGCATTTTTAAAGGGAGTGTGGTTCTCAAACACTAGGCCCCACATGGAAGCAGTCGGGAAGCTGTTCATTTTTTGCCGGGGAATAGAAAAAAAAATATAAGATCTATAGGAACTAATCAAGACAGGAAAAAAGTTCATGACATGGCAAGAAAGAAAGAGAAAACGGTTTTCAGGGGGGGTCGGGTTTTTTCCATTCTGGCAATGGGCCTTTTTAAGTCAAGATTAAAAATTTAGCGGCACAGAGACCCGGGCTTTTGATATTTGGAAAAAGGGTCGGGATCGTGGGTTCCTTTTGTCCAGATTTACAAATTAGGGTAGAGTCTGCCCAAATTTAAAGGGGACCCCCTTTTTTCTTTCTGGGAAAGGAGGAGACCCCCGAGTCCAGCAAAAAAATCAGACATTTTGGGGAAAAATTAATTTTTCTATTTTTTAACGAAAACTGGAGGAGATTTTTTTCCCGCTTGGCCACAAAAGCCATTTACCGTTTAATCTTCCTTAAGAAAGCCCCCGCGCACTATCTCAGGGAAGTCCCAAATGAAACACAGAAGGGACCCTGAACTGGTTTTTGGCATTGCCCGAAGCTAAAGAAATTTTGGGAAAAATTCTTTTGCTTTTAAAATTGGAAATTGTTAGTTTCCCTTAACCATTTTTTTCCAAATAACCCAAACCCAAACGACGGGGAACCCCCTTAAAAAACAAAAGGGGGGTCACACGTTTTTTTACGGGTTTCAAAGAAGTGTTTTTCTAAGAATTTTGGGTTTTAAAGGGGGTGTCCCCAACAAAGGATGAAGCGTCCTTTTGACAAGAAATTCAAACCATAAAAGGATTGGGGCGGAAAAAAATAAGATTTTAAATTTGGAAAGTTCTTTAAAAGTGGAAGATTTTTTAAAAGAAAATTTTTTTCAAAAAGGGTAGGCCATAACACTTCGCATTCGTTTACACCTCGGGGAAATGGCTGGTTCCTTTTGGGCAACAAGAGGAAGGATCATGACTAGGGAAAAGTCGGGTTTTGACAAAAAGGGAAGAAAGGTTACAAGAAGGAATTCCCACACTGGTAGGGGATTTACTTTTGAATTTTTCCTTTGTTGGGGAAAAAGGTGTTTTTTAGGGGGTGTCCCGCGACCCTCGGTCGGGTCACGGGCACACCCCAACGCCGCAGCACCTCCTGCTGGGCCGTGCCGCAGCCCACACCCCGGCCGTGGACACCCCGACACGTCTGGAGCGCACTTACCCTCCCGCCCCCTGCCCGCCCCTGGCACGCGCTCCTCTCCGGGCCGGGGCACCGCCCCTCTGTTGCGCGTCCACTCCCGGGAGATTTGGGGGGACAGTGCCCCCGGTAAAAGGTCCCCCGGGGCACGAAAAAACCCCCCCTCATTTTTTAAAACCCCGGGCCTTTTTCCCAAAAACCCTTTTTTCCAATCGATATTTGCCCCTTTTGCCTGGAAAGAACCCCTTCCAAAAGTGTCTTTTTTTCGTTTACCTTGTACCGACCTTTGCCCCCTCCTTGACCCAAAAACAAAACCATTGCCGCCGGTCCCAAACTTCTCCTGGCCCCCCCGACTAACACCCCTTTTCCCCAAAGGATTTTTTACCGCCCCCCCCCACCCGGCTGCCCCCCCCCCAAGCAAGTCCCACTTCGGGGTTTACCCCCGCCCCTGGTAATAATCCCGCCGCGCAAGTCCATCCCGCTTTGGGCGGGCTCGGTAAAACCCGGGACCTACAAGTTCCGCTCCCGGGCGTGGCTTACGCTCGCTTTGGGGCCAAAATTTCCCTACCCCACCCCGTAACAGTTGACGGCCAGGACCCGCCAAGGTGGCCTCTACCGAGGGGCTCCCCCTCACAACAATTTGCAGAAAGCCAACAGCTGAACCACGACTCAGATGCGCAGCTCCGGGCCACTCAGCGAAAACAATTTGGCTCCATGGCTCAAGCACACAGTCTTCCGGGGACATCCCCGGCCCAAGCTCCGCTTGCCCATGCCAACGAAGTTTGGGGGGGACTCTAACCTGCGGGGGGTTTCATCACCCAGTGTGCTCCCACGTGGAAGTTAGGGCTGGTCTTTCCCCCGTCCAAAAGGGCCAAGGGCCTACGTGGCCCATCCCTCCCCGGGGAAACCCCGGGCCGGGGAAAACCCACTTTGGGACCGAGACGATCCAACACGCTATCGGCGACAACTTTTTGCAGTAGTTCCGGGATTTTCGAGGAGCCTGCCCCGCCCATCTGCAAAAAACCCTTTTTTAAACCACAGCAGGGAACTCCTCCGTTGGCGAACCCGGGCAATTTCGCACCTTACCTTGAATTGGCGTGGAATGATGCTGCTTGGCGCCACGTTAAAGAAGGGCCCCCGGCCAGATTAAGGAGCCCCCCACTCGGACTCTCCGCTCGTTAAGTGAGCTCATCCACCTGCAAACCGCATAGCATCCGTTTTCTCGAGAGACGGGAGGGCTCCGCCAGGAACGCGAAACCACCAACACGTGGGGCTACCCCATCTACCCAGTTTTTTTCAGTGACCCACACTGCCCCCCCCACCAACGGCGGAGGAGAATTGGGGTTTCTCTACTGTTGCAGCCCGAACCTTCCGAGGGGTTCCCCACTTCTTTCGGCAACGTCCGGGGAAAACGCACGCCCCTAGGATTCGTGGGAATGCGTCCCTAGGTGTGAGTAATCCCTCTTACGGCTCATACGGCCACTCGGTCACTCCAATTTCCGGAATCTCGTCCCGAGTGCGGCCTTCTTGGGTTTCCCCGGATGGGCGGGGAAGTTTTAAGGATTCCCCTTGGGACCAAAATCGTCTCTCGTGGTCCGCCTAGCCAACCCCCTTGGGTCTTTCCCTCCCTCATGTGAACTTTTAAAAAATGACTCCATCCACACAGGACTGAACCAGTGGCCTACAAATAGACCCTGCACAGGAAAGGGATCACGTTCTTCGGTTCCCCCCGTCCCCCTGGGCTGTTCTACGGGGGGCCCTTGGCTACAGCTCACGCCCCTATGCGGTTGGAAAAGAGGGGTGAATTTTTGCGCTGGGGCCCCGGACGCCAGTCCGTGTTTTTTGGGCACCCCCCCGGGTGCGCCCCAGCCCTCCACAGTCCTCTCCCAACCACTACCGGGTTTCCCCGCAACCTTATCAGGACTTCCAAATTTTTTTTTTTTCCGAAAAGCGAGCTGAGACACTTCCTCCTCATCCCCATATATTCCCCCATAGACCTAAAACCCGGACTATCCCCCCCCCGGGGTGGGGTCTACCCACCTCCGACCCGAAATTTGGGCATGCGGCCTACTAGAAGAAAATCTACAAAGGGTTTTCATCCCGCAAATCAACTTCCCGGGGGGGGGGCGGGTGCCGGATTTTTTTTTTGTGGAAGAAAATGGATCCCGAGACCGGCATTGACTACCGTGGTCTAAAAAAGATCCCCATCAAGAACCGGTACCCTCTCCTTAATCAGGGAACCTTTACCGCCTCCGGGGGCCAAGGCCCCTTTTTCCAAATTGGACTGCGGGGGCATATAACTCACCCGGGATTTCCGGGAAGGGGCGAGTGGAAGACGGCCTTTCAATACTTGTAAAAGGGCACTTTGAGTACGGAATGCCCTTTTCCTTATGCAACATTCCCCCTCTTCCGAATTTTGTCAATGACATTTTCAGAACCTTTTAAAAAAGTCTTTTTTATGGTCTACTTGGATGACTCCGGATCTCACCCATCGGGGAATCCCACCATCACATGGCGCCAGGTCCTGAAACCCTCGCGAGAACCATCTATACGCAAAAACTAAAAAATGCCTATTTCTCCAAAACCAGCCCCCCGTTCCTTGGATACATAACTCTGATAGGGTCTGCGGATGGACCCCCCCCAAAAACTCCTGCCGCCTACATGGCCCCCGACCTGTCCCCCCCCCCCCCCCCCCGCCCCCCCCCCCCCCCCCCCCCTGCCCCCCCCCAAAACCCGCCCCCCCCCTCCCCCCGCACCCCCAAAAACCCCCCCTCCCCCCCCCCCCCCCCCCCACCCCCCCCCCCCCCCCCCCCCCCCCCTCCTGGAGGGTGCCTTTCCCCCTGAAAATCTTCACGCCACAAAAAATCTCCTCTACTCCAACAGCATAACCCCGAAACCCGCAAAGCGAGATGGGCCTGTTCTTTTCCCGTTTCAACACATCATCCACTTCCCCACCGCAGAAAAGAAACCCAAGCCGATGCCTTTTCCCCCTGCCCCGATGTTAGGGGGAGGAAGAGGTGGCTCCACAACATATTGTACCCCCGTAACGTCAATGTCTGTGGCTCCCACTAACCTCCAAGGGGGACCCCCCAGGGAAAAACGTATGTTTCACCCGCCCCGGTTGAGGGTCCTGAAAAAGGGGTCACTGTTCCCGCATAGCCGGACACCCGGGTTCGAAGGTCTTTTTTTCCTATTTCCCGGTTCACTGGGGGCCCCGGGGTCGTTAAAAAAAAATGTAAAGGGGTTTGGGGGGCCTCACCACCTGTGCCCGCAATAAGTCACCTCGCCCAAAAACCCGGGACTACTCCAACCCCTCCCGTGCCACTGTCCTGACCCTATTAATTTTTTTTAACACGTAGCAGAAAAAAATTTGTTTATCCCCCCATTCCTTCTTTTTTATGGGGCTCCTCAAACCCCCCCGATTCAGAGCTCATATGCAAAACAAGCAGATGCTTCGGGGGACCTCCCCCTTTCTCAAGAAAGGGGGAGGTCCCCCGAAACGTCACGCGCCCTGCGTCACGCCCGCCTTTTCAAATAGTAAAAACATCTCAAGATGGAGTAGCCCCCGGGTATGCGGTCGCAGCATCGCATTTGGAAACGTGCTTTGAATGTTCCTGTCACCTGCTAGGGTTGCCATACACAAAAAAGCAAGTAACGAATGTTGATATTAAATCTTGTTTTATGGGACTTTTAATAAAAGTTTGGAACTTTTGCAACTTTGAATCTGCTTTTTTTGCATTAACCTTGGAGCCAATTGCCCTGGATTCAAACTGACTTCCGCCCTCTGAAGGGAAAAAACGGTCATCGGGGGTCATGACCGTTTTTTCCCCAAAATGGCCATTTTTTCCCTTGCGGGGGCCTTCCTTCGCCCTCGGCCGCCAAAATTTTTTTTTTAAAACACATCTTCCGTCTGCATGGCTCCCCTTACATATGTCTCGGGCCGGGGGGTCCAGTTTTGTCTCGAGATTTTGGCGAGGCCCTCTGCTCGCTTTTTGCAATGGAACTGGAAAATTCCCCGCGTACCACCCCCAAACCAAAGGGCAAGGAGAGGGGGAATCAGGGCCCCAGGACTTATCTCCGCCCCTTCCTTCTCCAAGCAAGATGACTGGCCATCTACTACCTTGGGCGGAAATTTCATAAATTCCCTGGACCTGATTTTCCCGCTGGGGGATCCCCCTTCTCCATTGCTTTTTTTCGGCAAACCCCCCCACCCCTTCCACTGCCCCCTCGCCTCCTCCGATGTCCCTGCTGTGGACAGTTGGTCCGTGACCTATCCACTGCGGAGGGAACACCCGCCCCCCCCCTTCAGCCCCCCGGCCCTAAAAGACCCAACGACAAAAAAAGAAGACCCCCTCCTTCCTTTGTCCCGGGGGATAAGGATGGCTGTTCTGCCAAATATATCCGTTTTTTAAAAACCCCAGCTACAACGGGTCCCCGTTTTTTTTGGTCCTTTTTTAATCCCCAGGCCTTAATCCTGTGGCCTAAAAAGCTCCGGGTCCCCCCCGACTATGCGTATCCCAAACTCCTTCCATGTCTCCCTACTGAAGCCGTCACCCATAACCGCTTCTCTCTCCGGGTTTTTCCCCCCTCCCCGACTTTTTCCACCAATGTTTTTTCCGTCAAAGAATTTTTTCCACTAAGACGGTTTGGGGGAGACATTTTTTTTTTTTTGGGGGACTGGAAAGGGGTTTGGGCCAAGGGAAAGGGGCGTGGCCGGGGGAAAACATCCTGATAGGGGTCTCTTTCTAAGTTTATGCGGGCCAAAAGAGGGGGGGCCAAGGGGGGGTACTGTTTTCGGTGTCCCGCACCCCCGTGTCGGGTCCCCCAGCACACCCGCAAAGGGGCAACACCTCTTCGCGGCCATTCCGCAGCCCGACGCTCGGGGGCGGACACCCCACACTCCCGGGGGGACACTACCCGTCCACGCTCCTGGTCCCTCCCTTTCGCGCGTTTCCCGCCGGCCGGGTCACCGGCCCTCTAAGCGGGCGGGGCGGCAAAGCCGGAGATTTAAAGGGGGAAATGCGCCGGGGATTGGTCTCACCGGGCACGACCCTATTTAAAACCCGCCACTTCCCCAGCACCTTTGCCAATTGATATGCCCCTGTGCCTGGGGAAGGAAGGTTTCCAAAAAATTCTTTTTTCCATTTTCTGGCCCTACCTTCTCCCCTCCCCTTGACCACGAAACCCTTTTCCGCCGTCCGACCTTCTGCCTGTCCCCGCTACAGCCTGCTTCACTTTTTTTTACCCGCAAAAACCTCGGGTGCCACCGCAAGCAAAATCACTCAGGGGGAGCGACCTGGTAGTAATCCACCGCACAAGTCCATCCCGCTTTGGGGGGGCTCTGGGAAAACTGGACCACTTAGATTCCGCTCCTGGCGTGGCTTACGCATCGCTGTGGGGGTCCAGAGGATCCACTACCCATCCTAACAGGGGGTTTTTAAAACATTTTTTTGGGGAAGATTTTTCCATTTCCCGGGTTTGGTGGTAGTAGGGGAGGGCTTTATAGGGTTATTTTTAAAATTGGCCGGTTTATCTTTTTTTGGGGGTTTTTAAAATTAAATGGAGAAGTGTAAAATGTTAACAGAGCATTTAAAATTTTACATTTGAAGTGTTTTTTTTGTATATTGCAATGTGATTGTTTGTAAAGGATGACATTTTTCTTCTCAATAAAAATCATCGTTCTAAAAAAAAAAAAAATAAGACTATACAATACATGGATTTTTCTATTTGACATAAATTACAGACATACAGTAGATTAATTTTTTTAATGACTTTCCCAAATTTTTTTTGATGGTAACCCCCAAAAGGGAAGAATGTTACAGTGGATTCTATAGAAAAGGCATTCACTCTTTTTTTTCCCAGAGTGCATTGGGTTTCACTCCCCACCTGGAGCGGGAGCTGGAAAGGAGGCGGGGGGAAGACAGAAGTGTGGAGACAACAAAGAGAGAGGGCTTGGAAAAAGGGATAAAGATTCCCCATGTGCCCCTGAGGGGAGACCGGTTACCCTGGGGGCCCCCTTCACTGAGAGCCCCAGCTTCCCACCCGGGGAAAACCCACCTCCCCGCCAGGGCCCCACGCCTGAATGTGAAAGCAGCGGGAGGGAAACCTGTGCAGGGCTGATATAAGAAGGTAGACGCTGGCAGGACTTATTTGATCCAAGTTGAAATTTTGGGGATGTGTCCCAGCTTAGACGGGGTTTTTCCGAGTCGACCCCTGGCAGAAGAGGAACACTTTTCCCCTGCATACCTGGAGACTATACAAATTTCGGTGGAGGCACTGTGTCATGGAGGGGGAAAGACAACACACCCTCCCCCAAGGGGTTGGCCAAAAAGGGTTTACAGTGGGGCACTGCTGAATTCTACCAGGACTAAGAGAATAAAGCAGGAAAATCTTCCCAGGGAAATCTCAACAAAAGGGAAGTGTCCGATTGGGGGGAAAAGATGAGCGTTAAGAGGGACATGCTTTGTGTTTTAGGGTAACTTACAACCCCCTCAGAAAAACGATAATGCAGATAGTGAAACGGCTTCATGAAATTTTTTCCCAAAAGTAGTTGATTGTCAGTGATCTAGTCAGTTGCCGGCACCCCTTTTTTGTCACTGAAAGGGTTTTAGAGAGGGAATATTTTCCCCCATTGTTTAGCTGGCCATCAGAACATGGCGACAAGGGAAAGAATTGGCCTTGGGGCCCCTGCAGCAAAATTTTCTGCATCGGGAAGCAAACTTGCAACAGGGAAGGCTAAGTAGATTTTTTTCCACCTATTGTCGGGGTCAAAGTCAAAAAACTTCTGCTACTGCTATGTATTATTGCAGCCAGGGGGAAATTTTTAGTCGGCCATTCGCAAAAGATACGCCAAGGGGAGGCTATCCCCCACTAGAACATTCTCAGGTGCCACCCCTACCCCAGCGGGAGAAACGGGTAAAAACATGGAGAAGTTGTCCTCATTCGGGGAAGAGTGGCAGTGCACAGATCTGTGAAAAGCAGAAAAAAGTGGAGAGTTTGAAGGGCCCCAGCTAGGGATGTGGTGCAAGCTGCTTGGGGGAGAAAGCCTTTGAAAACCCATCAAACTAATGATCTCAGAAGATGTTTGGGTCCCCAAAGATCCACTGCCCCTTCTTAAAAATCCGCATACCTACCAAGATCCAGGGAAAGATTTGACTAATCTACCGACTAGACAAGGGGTTCAAGAAAAATGTCCAAATTTTGGCTTAAACCCCAAAAATTTTTGACCAATGCCACTAAACCAATGGTGGGGGAGCATTAACCAAACCCAGCTCAAAACTGAGGGCAGGAAAAAAGAAGTTCCCGTTCTTTCCTTTATTTATTAAAAGGAAGTGCGACAAGGGGGAAGCCACTCTCGAGCTAGAGAGATCCTTCAAGAGAGTGCCCTCTGGGGCTTGAAGTCGGGGAAAGTCGCGGGAAGGGAGTTCTGAAGGGCATTGAAAAAGCAGGGGAAACAAATTGCTCAACTTTTGAGGGCTCAGGCTAAAGAAGTAAAAAAACAGAAAGGTTGCTCAAATAAAAACAGCAAAACCACAATTCCAGGAAAGGCAATGTTAGTCCCTAAGATGGATATAAAAATAGAGAGGGGTGTTTTGTCTGGGGGAAACACAAAAAAAAATAGTAGATGGTGCCAAAAGAAGGGGATTTTACAAAAACCTTTATTCCTTCCCATCGCAAGGATAGCCTTTGGGAAAATGGGAAAAGGGGGCAGTAGAGTCCCTTACGCCCCCCTTACAACATCAAAGGTATACCCCAAAAACTCCCAACCCCTGCTCGTAAAAGAAAAACTTCCTGAGGTTTAGTGGGCCCCTCCACATGTACAAGCCCAACAACAATAAAACCCCTGTACTGTGTTATTGGACAGCGGTCTCATGTCAATCATTTTGAAAAATGGTAAAAAAACGTACTTGTCAGATGTCCCCCCAACACCCCCTATCGGGACTTGGGGTTTTTTGGGGATTAAGTGAAATATTATCCCATAGAGGAAATGTGTCTATACATTAGGGTTCCCTAAACTGTTTTTTGGAGGGGGATAAAAAGTATCCACATAGCACTATCTGCCCAAGACTGAATGCAGACCGGAAAAGCATACCTTTATAGTGGGAACAAATGCCAAATCTTCCAACTTAGCTAATGGTGTCGGAAAAATTTTGGAGGTGCTTTTTTATCTTCAGACGCTGAAAAATTCACCCAACGTCGGGAAACCCCCTTATGTAAAGAAAAAAAAAGGAGAGAGCTACATTCTGAAGCTTCCATCCCGTTTTAAAGGTGAGGGGGGGAAATTTAAAGATTGCTAATAAAAAGTATGATGAGGATGTCCATCTCTTCATTGGGTCGGGGATGGTCTGGAAAACGGGATTTTGACACCAATTCGATTGACAAATGAAGAGTTTCCGGGGAAAAAGGGGTCCCGAAGCTAGCTCCACCCCAGTTTTTGAGGATGTCAGGCAAAACCTATGAGGTTTTGCACAATGGAGTCATCATCGATCCCACACCCCAATGCTTTCCAATAGTGGTTCCCGTAAGAAAAAGGTGATATTAAAATGTTTTTGTGGATTATCGTACTTTGAACAAGCGCAAGTCAACCGACCAATATACTTGCCCAGGATTGAAAAAGCTTTAGATTTTCTACGGGGAACCCAAAATGGTTTTCTGTGCTAAAATTTCGTGTGGAAATTATCAAATACCAAAAGGCCAAAAGGGGATCAAGAAAAGCGCTTTATCTTCCTCTTGGGTTCTTTCGTTCGCAAAAGGGGCCCCAGGGAGAAACCGGCACCCATGCAATTCCAAAGAGATGGATAAGGTGATGGGAGATATGAAATTTTAGGAAGTTCTGGTATACTTGGATGACCTGATGTGTTTTGGGGGCAACCCCTAGAAGAAAAAAACCAAAGATTTTTTCAAAATACGGATGTTTGGAGAAGGCTGGGCTGAATTGTCCCCCTTTACAATGCCCCTTTTGTCAGAAACTGTGAAATATTTTGGGGCACATTGTAAGTCGAGAAAGGGGTTTTACGGACCCAGCAAAAGTGGAACCGTTGTAAATGGGGCCCCGCCCACCAAGTTGGGGGAGCTCAGGTCTTTTTAGGGTTTTTGTGGGTATACAGAAGATTTGTACCGCGAACTCAAAAATCACAAAGCCACTGACGCTACACGCAAGGGTACCCCCTCCCCCAAAGGAACAAGTTACTCCCCAAAAAGTTGGAGAAGAAAGCCTACTTCAGGATTAATGAACCATTTTGGACGTGATGGACACCCAAAGTGATAAGGCATTTAAAGTTTTTAAATCCTGGGCCGACCCAGACTCCCCGTGTTTGGCCAAGCAGACCCCGCAAGCCATATGTTCTGCATGTAAATTTGCCCTTGAGGGGCTTGGGGCAGTTTTGATCAAGAGCAGGGGGCCCCCCCCCGAAAAGATTTTTTTAAACACCGAGGGTTGACTGCCAGTGAGCGCAACTAACCCCCCCACAAGCTTGAAAATTCTTAGCATTGAAGTGGGAGTTGTGGACAAACTCATGTCTACCTCATGGAGTGAATTTTTAAGTTTAAAAATGAAAAACAATTTACTAACCCATGTGAAGACCACAGCCAACTTGATGCTACTTTTACACCGAATTGCTTCAGCTTAGCCTTTTTTGATTTCAGCTTGAATATCGACCAGGGACCATAAAATTTATGCCGTCCCCTGTCCACCTCCCAGGAATTTTTGGAAGTTGGATAGGCCTGGGGGGGAAGTCCCCCGCCTCCCGACTGAAAGCTATGTTCATAGACAACAAGCGAGGGACTGTTCCCGTACAAGGTTGTGCAAAATTCCCTAGGGGTCCGGAGAAAGCTCTTTTCCCCTATTTTTTGTACTTAACGAGGGTCAACACTAATTCCCTCCCTCAACTGAAATTGGGGATCGATCCAAAGGGCCCCAACAGGAAGATCCTTCGTGGGGGTGGTTCGATGGTCCCCCGGGAAAAAGGGGGCGGAAGGCCTGAAAAGGGAAATCTGAAAACAGGAGGTCGTATTGTGACCCGCCCCAATTAGAAAATCCCTATCATGAGAAGTGGACTACTGTACCGAAAAACCACAGTTAAAATGGAGAGAACGAAAACAGCTAGTGCTACCCACCCAATTTCGGAAAATGGGGCAAAGAGGGCACTGCATGATGACCCGGCATCTGGTTGTTGAGAAAAACACGGGCTTCTTTTAGAACGTTTTACTGGCCAAAATGGGGAAATGAAATGAGGGGTATTGCAAGTCAGTAAACGGGCATTTGAGGGAAAACTTACCACGTGATCCCCCCCCAAATTTTCAACACACCATGATGGCCACGAGCTGTTGATTGATTTCCTTTTTCCATTGAACCTGATAGGGGGAATTCCCAATGTTATTAGTGGCACTGACCATTTTCCCCCCTTTGCCCAAGCCACAGCACCGAGCCAAAAGGGCAATCACTGGGCGAAAACTTTTGTGGGAAAAATTTTTGTGGCATTAGGGCGCCAGCCCAATCCATACTGCCCAAGGGGGGACTTTAGAGTGATGATTAAGGAGTGTGTAAATTGCGGGATCAAGAAATTCCCAAAAACCCAAACCTTTCCCCTTCAAAGGGGGCCCCTCAGTAGAGAGGCAATCGCCCATTTCAACATGTTGGGCAATTTTGAACCCCAATCAGAAAAAATGCTGGGGGTCGACATACGTCATTAGTCCCCCGCCTACAATTGCAACAAGAAAGATCAATGGTTTTCTCCCCTTACTTCCCAATTTTGGTAGGGGAAACCAGGTTCCCCGGGATTTAGTTTTTTGGGGTACACCTACCCTTCCCTCCGAAAGTCCTACTTGGGGTATGTGTCACATTTAAAGAGAAAATTAAAAAGGGGGCCCCATAGATTGGCTGAAAGGCTTTTGGTCATTCAGGGAGGCGAAAAAAAGACCCCTTACACCGTAATTCGTGAAAGTTCTGCAGCCCGGGAAGGGGGTTTTTTCAGCAAGAGGTCTTCATGGAAAAAAACAAGCTTGCTGACGTTGGGATCCAAAACCTACTAGTATAAACAAACTGCCTGGTGTTCCCTCTACAGGGGAACCTGAAAATGGAAGTGGGTTTTTTCAAGACCTATCATCGCCAAAATCTGTTACCTGTAGGGAAAGAATATCCATTTTAAAATTGCAAGAAAACAGACCATCCACCACCAGCTCCCTCGCAGGGGAGCCAACCCAAAACAAAAAAGGCCAGCCTGTGATTTATTCTGCAAGCAGTGCAGTGAATCCAGTAACGAATGGGGGCCCGCTACCGATGGTTTTTTCAACTCCTGTCCATGTTGAAGATCATAAAGATAGTCCTAGAGGATAACCCAAAAAAATTCCCAGTCCAAAGTATCAGCCCTGTCTCCATTGGGGGAGAAATTAGATGTGATGGAGTCCCGGGTGAGGAGGAAACCACTATGGGAACCTGAGCCCCGACAGTCAAGAGTCAGGGGTCGAGGGAGCCCCTGTGTACACACCATCCCCCCCCCGGGACACAAGACCACCCATAATTTTTACCTATGATAAATCGGGCCCCAAAAACTGAGATCCCCACAGTCATACCCCTAATTTAGTCGTGTGGGCCCCCCATTTTCCCCCCTTTCCCGTAAGGCTGCTGATTATTGTGTCTGATTGTGGTGTACATGTTTTATTCCAGGTGGGGAGTCCTTTATTTGGGGTTTTGGCACTTTCAGAGACACCCGGGGGGGAAATTTAAACCCCCCCAAAAAGGGGAAAGGAATTGAAAAAGGGAAATTTTATAAAAGAGGCCTTCACTCTTCTTCCCAGAGAGAATTGGCCCTTTTTACTACCCAGCACCCGGTTTTGGTGACAACACAGGAAGAGGGGGAGAAGGAGGAGCGGGAAAGGGGATTGGAAACAACAGAAAGGAGGGCTCGGAGGGGAAAACGTAGTTGGGGCCCCCGTCAGCGCAGACCCCCCGCTTCCCACCCAGGAGAAACCTACCCCCCTGCCAGGGGGACCCAGCGCCTGAATGTGAAGCAGAGGGTGGACCAGTGAGGGGGATATGAAGAGAGAGTAACCTGGAAAGTTATTTGATCCAAGTTTTTCATTTGGGATGGGGTAGAGCTTTGACAGGGGGTTTTCCCCATGACCCCTGGGAAAGGGAACCCCCTTTTTCCCGCATACCTGGAGGCTGAACGAAGTTTGGGTGGGGGCACGTGTATGAGAGGGAGAACGACAAACACACCCCCCAAGGAGGTTGGGAAAAAAGGTGTTACCTTGACATCACTAGTATCTGGGTTTTCAAAAATCATGTAAGGATCACTATTTTTTTCTAGGTATGAAAGGGTTTAAAGCTTGAAAACCCCAGTGGGGGCAGAAAAAGGGTTAATGCTACTTTTTCGGGGGTCTAGGGGAAGAAAGTTAATGCATAATCACTGGCTTCTAGGGCCCGTGAATGGGGTTAATGCAAGAAACTTGCTCCTAGAAAAGGAAAGGTTCTGTAAAGATTTCTGGGGTTTTTTAAGGCATTGAAGGGGTTCAAGTGAGGAACCCTGTAGTAGGGCAGTAGAGGGGTTAATGCTGCTTTCCTGGGGGTCTAGGGGTAAGAAAGGATTAATGCATAGATCACTGGTCTTCTAGGGCAGTGAATGGGGTTAATGCAAGAATCCCTGGTGCTCTAGAACAATGGAAAGGTTCATGTAAGGATTTCTGGTGTTCTAAGGCAGTGAAGGGGTTCAAGTGAGGAACCCTGTAGTAGGGCAGTAGAGGGGTTAATGCTACAAACCTAAGGTCCAATTTTTATTAATTTCTCCAGACTCCAGTGTTACATACCTCCCAAGTGTCCCTATTTTGGAGGGACAGTCCCTATTTTGAACCCTTATCCCTCTGTCCCTTTTAGCTCTATAAATTTCCCTCTTTTTCATTTGGGAAATAGATTTGCATCAATAAACTGACTATCTTGCTGTAGAAAGTATCGGATTGCCTCCTGCTGTGTATTACATAACAACTTACTTAATATTTCATCATTGGATACAATGTAATCTTGAAAATGTCTCCCGTTTTGGATGTCTAAAAAGTTGGCATGTATGTGTATGGGTGAGGTTAGAGGCGTATCTTGGTGTGATGTCATGTGTTTGGGCGTGGTTAGAGGTGTGGTCTTATGTGTCCCTCTTTGCAATCTCTAGAAGTTGGGAGGTATGGTGTTGTCTTACCTGTCACTTCCTGTTTCCTACCAGCATCAATTATAGAGGAGTGCAAGGAGGTACAGAAATGACTGGGCGGCTGTAACTATATGGCTGCACAGTTTCCCTCAAGACTCAGCAACACTGATAATTACAGGGCAGTCAGCCTGTGATGAGGAGGAACCTGTGCTATAAATACAACATTGACTGACTGCTGCTGTGCCTGTAGAGGCAGTAGCTAGAGAAGTTCCTATCACCTGTTTCCTGTGAGCACCAGTCATATTGTTTGTTGGTTCCTTTGCCCACTGGAGGATCATATAGTCCACTGGTGAGCCAGCCCAATGTTGATGACAGCTTTCAAATGGGTGTGTCCCTGCACAATGACTATCATATTGTATAGGGAGATGTCCCCAGTTTGCAACACCCAGCTGACAGATTCAGTAATACATTACTAGAAGGAATAACAGAGCAACAGCACAACATAGAATTATAAGTGAAGGTGCTCCATATTTGTTATTTTACAGGGAACACATATCAGGAACGGCCATTGTGATTCTACATTTTCCTTTTCAATATGCAACACCATTAAGATAGTTTTAACTTTAACAGTCATTTGCTTTCCATATCTTGTATACTCCTGCATCACATCAGGTCCTATACTCCAGTCACATCCAGACAAAAATCTGTGATAATTGACCCTGTAAATGGACTATAGTTTTTCTATGATCCTCTGATTCTTGTTACTTTATGGTTCAGCTCTGATAATGAGATTGTCATCTAAGCTTTCACAACGCACTGCTATTTGCTCACACAGCTTTAGATGGGATTGAAGAAGAAATATATAAAATGCAAAGCATTTACATAGATCTCCTTGTCATTTGGACTAATTTGTATATATTATAAGATATAATGACTACACTGACTGTACCATAGAATTTCCAATGGACATAATATCTTCTTCAGATTTTGCCTTCAGACAGTCCACAAACATGTTCATATCACAGCCCGAAATGTTGGCCACAATCTGCAAGAGAGACATAAAAATCAATTACAAAAGGAACTGAATTGTTTCCAGCTGAGAATTCAGTTATATGTGGATGCTTTGCAGTGCTGTATCATTCTTTATCTACTGCAAAGACTTCTATGGACACTGTTTGCACATGGAAAGTGGGGGTCCATGCATCGAGACCCAGGATCTTTAAGTTATGCCTCTGGTGGGAACCCAAAATCAACTCCACTGGTTAGTCCCAGGCACCATAGTCCAACAGGAGAGATTAGAGTGTTAATCCTACCTGCCCGTATGAGAATAGTAAGGTCAATACTTTATTAGACTGTGCGGTAAACACAGAAGGGTTAGGTCCAGAAGGTAATGCATACTTACATTACGGACAAAATCTATTTCTTCTGTAGACCTCGCCACCAAATCTGGCATTATAGCTGTACCACTCTCAGCAATTGCTCTGTGGAATAAGCCCTTGGCTAATGGAGACGCCACCTGCATACAGTAAATCAACAGTAAGATGTTAGTTAGGGACTATGTTTTCAAACTGTGGTCCTTTAGCTTTTCATCCTTAAATAACGTCTGCCGAGTCAGAAGACATGATCCTCCAAAAGGTCAGAACATCTAACAGGATTAAACATAAAAACAAAAATTTCAGCGTGAACAACAGCTCACCAGTGCAGAGACGCTGACTCCCCCCGCAGATTCTCCAAATATAGTCACAGAGTTAGGGTCACCTCCAAAATCTGCAACGTTCTCCTGAACCCATCGAAGAGCTGCAACCTGGTCCATGAAGCCAATATTTTCAGTAGCTTGGTTATTTCGAGTGCTGGAATGAGAAAACAAAGTAATTTACACTGCCTTGACTGTGGTGAACTGTTATATGATGGGGGTGACATTCCAAGCTAATGTTACCTTACAACAGCAACTCTCTTAGTACAGGGTGGGCCATTTATATGGATACACCTAAATAAAATGGGAATGATTGGTGATATCAACTTCCTGTTTGTGGCACATTAGTATATGGGAGGGGGAAAACTTTTAACCCCTTAACGACCTTGGGCGTATGAGTATGTCCCAGGGCCGCTAAGGGGCTTTGCAGGGGGATCGCAAATCGCCGCTAACACCCGGCAGTAACAACGCCGGCGGGTGGCTTCGCCCGCTGGCGCTGTTTTACCCATCAGACGCCGCGGCAAAGATGGCCGCGGCGTCTGAATTAACGCCGATCGGTGCCGCGCACCGATCGTTGCGGTGATCGGCATCAGCGCAGCTATGCTGCGCTGATCCGATCACCGGGCATAGTGGTGGGGAGCCATGTGAAGGCTCCCGTCACTTACCCTGGCCGGTTTGCCCCACTTCCGTCCGCAGACAGGAAGTGGGGAAACCGCCATCTTTGTACACCCTAATGCATTGCCTATGCAATGCATTAGGTTGTATTAACAATCGCGCCACCTAGTGGTCAAGTACCATAGGTGGCCACAATGTTACAGTAAAAAAAAAAATAAAAAAATAAGGTTTTAAAGGTACAAAAAAAGAAAGTATTAAAAGTTCAAATCACCCCCCTTTCCCCATTTTACAAATAAAATAATTAAAATAATAAAAAAGTTATACATATTTGGTATCGCCGAGTCCGAAAAAGTCCTATCTATAAAAATATAACATCATTTATCCCGTACGCTGAACACTGTAGAACAAAAAAAATTCCAAACGCCAAAATTGCGTTTTTTGGTCATTTTACGTCACTCAAAAAATGGAATAAAAATGATCAAAAAAGTTGCATGAATTCCAAACTACTAGCGATAAAAAGTACACTTCAGCCCGCAAAAAATGCCCCCTCACTGACATCCATAGGTGTTAGTACAAAAAAGTTATTGGTCGCAAAAAATGGCGCCGTGGCGCAAATTTCAAAAATAGAAAATGTTTGGAATTTTTTTACGGTACCAAAACATAACGGAAACCCTACATGTTTGGTATTGCCGGATGTATCCATATCCATATAAACAGCCCATCCTGTATAACACTTTTAATATTAAAATGTGCCAGAATTCAGACTCAAATTGAGCTGGAATTCTAGCTGATGCTGTGTTCCTCATTTCCTAAATAGATTGTCCAGTGAACCAAAAAAAGACAACCTTAGCTTGCTTGCCAGAGGTAATTCATCACCTTTTGAGGTTTTCTGTGTTAATTTGTGCTTTTCCTGTGCTACACATAGCCTCCCTTCTCTGCAGCTGATCAACAGCATATTCCATGTAAAAGCGGTTTGGCGTTCCCGGTAAAAATACAAGCCCCAGGATCCCTTGCTGTATTTTGACTATCTTCTTTTCTCCCAACCTCAGTCTTCCTGAACATCCTCCATTTCCTTCTTCACCAGGTAGGATCAAAAGGTTGTGGCTTAAAAGATGGCCCTGAAAATCTAGAACCCTTTGGATACATGATCCCCTGGGCTCTACACAGAGCACTTTCTGTGTGTAGAGATACAAAAAACTACTCCTCTTCCTATCATCAAATAGCTGATGTAGAACTGCACATAATGAAAGTACATTACAGTAGACCCTAACTTTGGGTGTGACATTTAGAAAATATTTATTTTCCACTGGAGAACCCTTTTGAATTATTACAGCCATGAGTCTTCTTGGGAATGATGCAACAAGTTTTTCACACCTGGATTTGGGCATCCTCTGCCATTCTTCCTTGCAGATCCTCTCCAGTTCCTTCTGGTTGGATGGTAAATGTTGGTGGACAGCCATTTTCAAGCCTCTCCAGAGACGCTCAATTGGGTTTAGGTCAGGGCTCTGGCTGGGCCAGTCAAGAATGGTCACATAGTTGTTCTGAAGCCACCGCTTTGTTATTTTAGCTGTGTGATTAGGGTCATTGTCTTGTTAGAAGATGAACCTTCAGCCCAGTCTGAGGCCCAGGGCACTCTGGAAGAGGTTTTCATCCAGGATATCTCTGTACTTTGCCACATTCATCTTTCCTTCAATTGCAACCAGTCGTCCTGTCCGTGCAGCTGAAAAACACCCACACAGCATGATGCTGCTACCACCATGTTTCACTGTTAGGATTGTATTGGGCAGGTGATGAGCAGTGCCTGGTTTTATCCACACATACCGCTTAGAATTAACACCAAAAAGTTCAATCTTCGTCTCATCAGACCAGATAATTTTATTTCTCATAGTCTGGGAGTCCTTCATGTGTTTTTTTGCAAACTGTATGCGGGCTTTTATATGTTTTGCACTTAGGAGGGGCTTCTGACTGGTGGAGAGCTGCAGTGATAGTTGACTTTGTGGAACTTTCTTCCATCTTCTTACTGCATCTCTGGAGCTCAGCCACAGTGATCTTGGAGTTTTTCTTTACCTCTCTCACCAAGGCTCTTCTCCCGCAATTGCTTAGTTTGGCTTAACAGCCAGGTCGAGGAAAAGTTGTGGTCATCCCAAACTTCTTCCATTTAAGGATTATGGAGGCCACTGTGCTCTTAGGAACCTTGAGTGTGGCAGAAATTCTTTTGTAACCTTGGCCAGATCTGTGCCTTGCCACAATTCTGTCACTGAGCACCCTAGGCAGTTTCTTAGACTTCATGATTCTCATGTGCTCGGACATGCACTGTGAGCTGTGAGGTCTTATATAGACAGGTGTGTGCCTTTCCTAATCAAGTACAATCAGTTTAATTAAACACAGCTGGACTCCAATGAAGGAGTAGAAGTATCTCAAGGAGGAACAGAAGGAAATGGACAGCATGTGAGTTAAATATGAGTCTCACAGCAAAGGATCTGAATACTTATGACAATGTGATATTTCAGTTTTTCTTGTTTAATAGATTTGCAAGAGTATTAAAATTTCTGCTTTTTTCCTTTCAAGATGGGGTGCAGAATGTACATTAATGAGCAAAAAAATGAACTTTTTTTGATCTTACCAAACGGCTTCAATGAAACAGAGAGTGAAAAATTTAAAGGGGTCTGAATACTTTCCGTACCCACTGTAACATTGTGTACAACAAGTGGTCAGTGCACAGACTTGTGTGTATGATGTAGGGTAAAACTGAAGCTTACCCCAGGAGCATGCGAGTCACAGTCATTGTATACAATACCTAAAGAATCCGAGGATCCCTAGACGGTACTGGATGGACACAACTACAACGTCTTCATAGGCGCTTAATGCAGAACCCTCAAACATCATGGCTCCTCCCCTCATCAGAGTGCCGCCAGGTATGAACATCATGACCTGAACAAAAGAAGAAGCCATCTATTAGTGATGAACACAGTCTGGTCAGTGTAAATTAAGTGTTAACATAGCAACACGATCTACCATCATCATCACATGAAGATCTCCATAAGCATTGTGTCAGTCCCGACATACCATTAGCAATTCATATAGACGCACTGGTGGCACATATCCACACACATGACACTTACAGGCAGTCTCTCCCCCTTTACTCGATCTGCTGGTGTGAAGATGTTCAGATAAAGACAGTCCTCTGACACCGGGGGTAAAGTAAAATTCACTTTAACAGTCTCCAACATCATTTCCATTGCCTTAAGATTCTGCAGACACCTGTAAAATATGTTACACCTCTCGTGACGATACAGTATGAATGCGTGCCAAGCTTAACCCCACCAACCTCTATATGCACTTACATTGGAGCACGGTCTGAGGCTTCTCTGATTGAGCTCCATGCCAAGGGGGGTTCTGGGGCAGCAAATCTCAATGAACCAACTGGAGGTTTGGCAAAGGGGACTCCATAGAAGACATGGACTGTCCTCTCTGTTTCTTTCACAGATAGAGTCCTTCCCCGCAGTTTACCGTACTGTGTGTCCACCTGAGGACGACCATCCTAGTGTCCTAAAGTTACAGAAACCAGCAGATTATTGGATGCAACAAAGTGCAGTTAGATCAGGTGTGTACTCCAGTTACATATAGAGCTGCAGTCACTATTGTACTGTTACTTCATGCATACTACTCCAATAACACTAAGAGCTACATATACAATTCTAAAGGTATCTACAGGAAATCTGTAATTACAGTACTCACACACACGCCCCCCCCCAACCTTTATAAAATTTCCTTTGACCATTATGCTATAGTTATGGCCTGTCTTTAAAGGGGTTTTGCCATGAAGTAAAATTGACGTGGGAAGTTTTTAAATGAAATAATAAACATTTTCACCTTTCATCATTATTAAAAATTCTGCACCGTTTTTGTTTTAGCTGCTCCTTTAGTGATCCATTGTTTACCGCTCATCTCCAGAGGATACAACCAGAGCTGAAAGCTCCTCAGTCCTGGTCGCACATGCTCAGACATCACCTCTCCTCTCTGGCTGCTACTGAGTGTTCAAACCCCAGGTGCTGTCACTCTACTCCCGTCCTCTGTGCTCTTTAGCAATTAGTCAAACAGTGCAAATAAATTTAAAAAAGAAACCTCAATGAGGTTTGTGCATTGATAAAGAGAAAAAAAATCCACAAGTTTGGTTCCTGCAGGGATTTGAACCGAGGACCCTTGTGCCTGGAGGCAAAAGCTTTACCTCTGAACCACATTGTAACTACTTACAACTCTTTACATAAACAGACCTTTCTTTGACTAAAGAGAGGAAAGGCCTGGTGATGTCATCCTGCTGGGTCACATGATATGCAATTCAAACAAGTTACACACGCCTCCTTCTGAGCCCACAGAGCTGAAGAGCTAGATGCAAGAGGTATTAAATGAGATCATGGCAAAACCCCTTTAAGGATCATATGCGTCACAAAAAATAGTTCTCATCATTTTACACAGAGGTTTAAAGAAGACCTTTGTCCATTCTGTACATATCTGGTTTAGTAAATAATATAAAAAAAACAGGAATCTTTTCTCAAATCTCTCAGTTGTGTAGTTCCCCTGTTATTCCTCCTAGAAATTTTTTATGGAATCTGTCACCTTGTTGTAACCAATTGCGGGCGTGTCCCTGCACTGTCTGACATTGTCCAATCAGTGTGTGCATAACTGGAATAGTAACACCCAGTTGACTGATTCAGTAATACATTTCTAGAAGAAATAACAGAGGAACAGCACAACACTGAGCTATAAGAGAAGATGCTGCAGAATTGTTAATTAATAGAGAACACAAGTATTAACTAAAAGGGACATGTCAGGAAATTGCAGACTTTAGAAATGTAACAACATTTCCTTCTTGTTCAATATCTACACAGGGCTTGTTCTGCAATTTTGCATTCCAGGTGCACAGTGTCCCTCTTCATCATGGCAGCAGAAAGCCTGATGAAGGCAGAATGGTGTGCAAGTGATCATGCCCCCTAGTGGTCAAGTACCTGACAGGAATTACATGTACAAGTTAAACAAATATACTAAAAAGGTCAAAACACCAACCTTTTGCCATTTTACAAATAAAAAAATAAGTTACACATAATTAGTATTGCCACATGCGTAAAAATACAATTATAATATAACTTCATTTATCCTGTACAGTGAACTGTGAAGAAGAAGAAAATTCCCAACAACAGAATTGAGAATTTTTGGTCTTTTTGTCCCCAAAAAATAGTAACAGTAGTTGCAGAAAATAACACTGCAGTGCAGATTTAAAAAATGGAATAAGTTTTAACTTTTTTTTTTTTTTAAATACTGAAACATTACGAGAACACTACAAATTTGGGATCACCAGTATTTTAGCCACCAGCACAATACAGATATCATGTTAATTAAACCGAACAGGTAAATAAATGTAAAAGCCCAGTAAAAAAGGCTTTTTTTTTTTTTTTTTTACATTCCAACCCACATAGATTTTTGGGGGAGTTTCCCAGTATATTATATGGTACAGTCAATAATATCATTAAAAAATTACATCTTGTCCCACAAAAAAGCCTCCATAAGTAGATAGAAAAATACAAAATGTTTGGTTTCTCGGAAGGCAGGGAGGAAAAAACTAAACCAAAAATCTGAAAATTATTGCGTATTAAGGGGTTAAACCAGATGTAATATGCAGTCATCTGATACAGGATAAACTAATGGCCCCCTGCATTATAGGAGCCCTTTTTATGATGACTGTTTCCAATAATAAAAAGCAGAATTGTAAATGGGATGCTGTTTCCAGACAGGGATGACAATGCTATTATTATAATATATAGCTCAATAGAGATTGGGTGTTTTATAAGTGACATTAATATTTTATAATTCGAATTTGATGAGTCCTAAGGATATTTAAAGGGAACCTGTCACACTGCACATGCTCTCTGATCTGCTGGCAGCATGTTAAAAAGCAGGAGGAGCTGAGCAGATTTATAAAGTTTTGTGGAGAAAGATTTAGCAGAACTTGTAATTTATTCATTTAAATGTCTGCTTCTTTTTGGTTAAGGAGTCTAGTGGGCGGTCTTTTCAGTGATTGACAGCCATCTCTGTATGCATACTCAAACAAGGAAGGCTGCCAATCCCTGATCAGACCACTTTCACACAAATTGTTCAGATTATAGCAGAAAGTCTCAATACTACAACACAGGTTCATATGGGAAATTTCATTCAATGTTTATGAGGCAGTGACAATCAGTAGCTGTTACTCCTGGTATTTATCAACTAGCTTTGTAACTAGGTCATAAAATGCATTAGTGTCAGCTGCTGGTTATTTGGAGGCCCCGGGACACTGCTTAACCTCTTCATATAATGAATCAACAACACAATACAACCTGAGGTATGAATATGATAGGCATATACTGACAGACATCTTCATCTAATCAATAAAAGCTTATACCCCCAATGTCCCTCAGAGCTTACAATCTGCAGGAGAGAGGACCCCCAATGTCCTTCAATGCTTACAATCTGGAGGAGAGAGGCCCCCCCAATGTCTCTCAGAGCTTACACTCTATAGGAGAGAGGCCCCCAATGTCCCTCAGAGCTTACACTCTATAGGAGAGAGGCCCCCAATGTCCCTCAGAGCTTACACTCTATAGGAGAGAGACCCCCAATGTCCCTCAGAACTTACACTCTATAGGAGAGAGGACCCCCAATGGCCTTCAGAGCTTACACTCTATAGTAGAGAGGACCCCCAATGTCCCTCAGAGCTTACACTCTATAGGAGAGAGGCCCCCAATGTCCCTCAGAGCTTACACTCTATAGGAGAGAGGCCCCCAATGTCCCTCAGAGCTAACACTCTATAGGAGAGAGGACTCCCAATGGCCTTCAGAGCTTACACTCAATAGTAGAGAGGACCCCAAATGTCTCTCAGAGCTTACACTCTATAGGAGAGAGGCCCCCAACGTCCCTGAGAGCTTACACTCTATAGGAGAGGGGCCCCCCAATGTCTCTCAGAGCTTACATTCTATAGCAGAGAGGCCCCCCAATGTCCCTCAGAGCTTACACTCTATAGGAGAGAGGCCCCCAATGTTCCTCAGAGCTTACAAGTTGCAGAAGAAAGGACCTCCAATGTTCCTCAGAGTTTACAATTTGCAGAAGAGAACCACCAATGTCCACTAGAACTTACAAACTGTAGAAGAGAGGGCCCTGCTGACCATAAGAGTTGACATTCTAAAGGAGAAACAATATCACTGTCCCCTGGAGCCTAAACTCCGAAAGAGAGCGTGTCATGCTAACCCCTATAAAGGAGAGAGGACCCGCTCATTGTCCCTTTGGAGCTTACAATCTTCAGGAGAAAGGACCCTGGTGACCATAGGAGCTGACACTCTAAAGGTATGTTCACATGACGAGTTTGGTATCCATGCCCAGAATCAACATCCGAACTGAGTTTAAGGGGGGTGTAATTTGCCCTAATCGCGGCAAAATCCGTCCCGCAAATACGGTAAAAAGAATGTTACTAGTAAAATCACCGTCGACATTATGTGGTACGTACCTGTACCCGCCACAATATGCCGTGTGAATGTTTTGTAAAGTGATTTACACTTAACCCTATGTAAACTCAGCGCGTTGTTTACATGAGTAATTATCAACATGTAATGTTCGCGCCGTTAAAGAATTGACATGTCTGGGTGAATTTTCAACGAGGAAACAAGGCTTTTTCTACGCTGACTTTGTCCTTCGTGTGAACCTATCTTAAAGTAGAAAAGACATCACTGTTCCCTGGAGCCTACACTCTGCAGTACAGAGGTCCCTGCTAACCACTATAAAGGAGAGAGAACCCCTCAGAGCCTACAATCTTCAGAAGAGAGAGCCCTGCTGACCATAAGAGCTGACACTCTAAAGGAAAAAGGACAACACTGTCACCTGCAGGAGAGAGGTCACTGCTAACTATAAGAGGTTACACTATAAAAAAGAGAGGATCCGCTTATTGTCCCTTAGAACTTGCAATCTGCAGGAGAGAGGTCCCTGCTCACCATGAGAGTTTAAGCACTGCAGGGAGAAGCACCCTGCTGACAATAAGAGCTTATACTCTGCAGGGTACAACACCCTGCTTACCATGAGAGCTTACACTCTGCAGGGAGCAACACCCTGCTGACCATGAGAGCTTACACTCTGCAGGGAGGAACACCCTGCTGACCATGAGGGCTTACACTCTGCAGGGAGGAACACCCTGCTGACCATGAGAGCTTACACGCTGCAGGGAAGAACACCCTGCTGACCATGAGAGCTTACACGCCGCAGGGAGGAACACCCTGCAGACCATGAGAGGTTACACTCTGCAGGGAGGAACACCCTGCTGACCGTGAGAGCTTAGGCTCTGCAGGGAGGAACACCCTGCTGACCATGACAGCTTAAACTCTGCAGGGAAGAACACCCTGCTTACCATGAGAGCTTAGACTCTGCAGGGAGGAACACCCCACTGACCATGAGAGCTTACACTCCGCAGGGAAGAACACCCTGCTGACCATGAGAGCTTACACTCCGCAGGGAGCAACACCCTGCTGACCAGGAGAGCTGAGACTCTACAGAGAAGAACACCCTGCTGACCATGAGAGCTTACACTGTGCCGGGAGGAACTCGCTGCTGACCATGAGAGCTTACACTCTGCAGGGAAGAACACCCTGCTGACCATGAGAGCTTACACGCTGCAGGGAGGAACACCCTGCTGACCATGAGAGCTTACATGCTGCAGGGAAGAACACCCTGCTGACCATGAGAGCCTACATGCTGCAGGGAGGAACACCCTGCTGACCATGAGAGCTTACACCCTGAAGGAAGCCACACCCTGCTGGCCATGAGAGCTTACTCTCTGCATGGAGGATCACTCTGCTCTCCATGAGAGCTTACTCCGCAGGGAGGAACACCCTGCTGACCATGAGAGCTTACACTCCACAGGGAGGAACACCCTGCTGACCAGAGAGCCCCCCTAAGTTTTCTTGTAATGAGGGCTGCAGGCTTTTAGTGCTTCTGCTCCAAGTGTAATGTGGCTCTGTCTTTGTGAGACTAAACAATAAACCTTCTGTGTCACCTCCAGTATAGTGTGCACCCACAATGTTCTTACCTGATACCAGGATCCCCAGAGCCAGGGTGCACAGCACAATCGCCCACTTCAGAGTCCCCATCAGTGTGGAATGTTCAGCGTTACAGTCCTAACAGATGATCTCCAGGACTCCTAATGAGCTAACTACTCTGGGCTGAGACTCCACTTGTTAAGCAGAATTTGCCTTGGACTTCTGATTGGCTTCTGAGGGTGTCAATCACTGTGTCACAACTTGGGTCATTTCAGGACATACAAGCGTCATCTATCATATCCTTATCAAGCAGCATGCTCACAAGGATGTTCACTCTGTAAACCAGTTTTCCAAAAGCCATTCATAGGGACCCATTGCTGTGTGACTTACCATAACATTTCTGAGGTAGCGATATGCACTAGCAAGTTGGAACCTGCGCTTCTACTCCGGTTCCTAACCCCGAGTTGGTGCTGGGTAAGGCTGGGTTCACACGTTGCGTTTTTCAACTGCAACAAAAAAAGGATGTCTTGATTAACCCTTATTTCACCTGTTTTACATAGAAAAATATTCTTGTTAAAACATAACCTTTAATTATATTGAATAAAACATAGACTTACCAAAGCACATAAATGGTTACGTCTATCCTGGATTCCCAGTGGTCAGAAGAATTTTCTTTTAGATTCTAGACAAACTGGAATTCCCAAACTAGGAATAAAGGGTGAGGGACACGGATGCACCTGCGACCCGAGACAAGGCTCGCAGGGGCATCCGTGACAGTAACCCCCCCTTGGCCACTCCCTCTTTCGAAACTGAAGGAATTTCTGGATAATGTTACGGTCCAAAATGTTCTCCTTTGGCTCCCAAGACCTCTCCTCGGGACCGAAATACCGTTTCCCTCTAGTTCTCCTCATACCCAAGACCACAAAGACATTAGAGGCATCGGCCACAGATGAGGGAGGGACTACCTTCCGAGAGAAACGGTTCAGAACCAGAGGTTTGAGAAGGGAAACATGAAAGGAATTTGGAATGCGCATGGACGGCGGTAGCCCGAGTTTGTAGGCCACTGGGTTTATGCGTTTAAGCACTTCGAATAGACCCATGTAGCGGGCCCCAATTTATAACTCGGAATTTTAAGGCGGACATATCTGGCTGATAACTACACCTTATCACCCGGGGAAAAAACTGGGGAGGAGCTCCTTCGCTTATCTGCCTGAGTCTTAGTGCGTGCCGAAGCTCGAAGCAGCGACTGGCGAGTCAGGGCCCAAACGACCTTTATATCCTGGACCAACATATCAGCTGCTGGGACCTCAGACAGGGATGCTAACGGGAGACGTGGGCGGGGGTGCCTACCGTACACAATGTAGAAGGGAGAGGCACCCGTGGACTCAGAATCTAAAGAATTGTACGAGAACTCCGCCCATGACTGCAAGCTGGACCAGTCATCCTGACGGGCCGAGAGGAAGTGGAGCAAATAATTTCCCAGGACCTGATTGACCCGCTCTACCTGACCATTCGTCTGGGGGTGGTAGGCCAAGGAGAAGTCGAGCTTCACCTGGAGTTGGGAACAAAGGGCCCGCCAGAATTTAGAAACAAATTGGACCCCACGATCAGAGACAATTTGCAGGGGCAACCCGTGCAGACGAAAAAAAGGGGTGAAAAAACAGATTGGCCAGGCGTGGGGCAGAGGGTAAGCCTGGCAACGGGACAAAATGCGCCATTTTCGAAAACCGATCCATAACCACCCAGAGGCCGGTGTTACCAGCAGAGGGGGGGAGGTTATGAAGTCCATGGCCACGTGTGACCAGGGACTGGTGGGGATGGGCAGGGGATGCAGAAATCCCGCCGGTTTGTGACGAGGCATCTTATTGCGGGCACAGGTGATGCAGGACTCAACGAACTCCTTGATGTCCGGCCACCAATAGAACCGGGAGACAAAAAGGCAAGTCTTACGGGCACCAGGATGTCCGGCCAACAAAGAACAATGTCCCCACTTCAAGACTTTTCTTCGGAGCGTGGGACCCACGTATGTTCTCCCTGGCGGGACTTTCTGGAGGTCAACAGGAGCTGCGGAGAAAAGGAGCTCAGGTAGTATAATGTGTTCTGGGGCCCCCTCTTCGCCGAACACATCAGCCGCACGCGAAAGGGCATCAGCCTTGACATTCTTTTCCGCGGGACAGAAGTGGATCTGGAAATGAAATCGGGAAAAGAATGGAGAACACCTGGCCTGGCGGAGATTAAGTCGTTGGGCAGACTGGAGATATTGAAGGTTTTTATGGTCTGAATAGATACAGATGGGATGCCTGGCACCTTCCAGCAGATACCGCCATTCTTCTAACGCCAGTTTAATGGCCAGTAACTCCCGATTCCCGATAGTATAATTCCTCTCCGTCGGTGAGAACGTCTTGGAGTAATACCCACAAGTGACCGTTTTGCCCATCGGCCCCTTTTGTGTGAGGATTGCTACAACCCCAACAGAAGAGGCATCCACCTCTAGCGAAAAAGGCTTTGCGGGATCTGGTCGCGCCAGGATAGAAGCAGAGGCAAAAGCGTTTTTTAACTTCGAGAATGCTCCCTAAGCTTCGGGTGGCCAACTTCTAAGGTTGGAGTTCTTCTTAGTGAGAGCCACAATAGGGGCCACCAGCATGGAGAAGTGCGGAATAAACTGCCGATAGCAGTTACAAAAGCCTAAAAAACATTTTATGGCCCTAAGGCCTACTGGGTGTGGCCATTACAGAACGGCAGATAGTTTCGCTGGGTCCATCTGTAAGCCTTTGTCAGAGATGACATAGCCCAGAAATGGTAGACTCGTCTGGTGAAAGAGACATTTCTCCAGCTTGGCGTACAGGTGATTGGCTCGAAGGCGTCTCAACACTTGGCGGACATGAACTTGGTGAGTCTCCAGGTTGGGCGCGTATATTACGACACAGGTGTAAAGGAGATCCCTGAAAATATAATTTACGAAGTACTGGAAGACAGCCGGGGCATTGCACAGCCCAAAGGGCATGACCAAGTATTCAAAATGTCCATCCCTTGTGTTAAAAGCCGTTTTCCATTCGTCTCCTTTTTGGATACGGACTAGATTGTAGGCCCCCGTCAGATTCAGCTTGGAAAAGATCTTCGTCTGCCGCAGGCGATCGAAGAGTTCTGTGATCAGGGCTTTACCGTGATTTTATTAAGGCCCTGGTATTCAATGCAGGGCCGTAAGGAGCCGTCCTTTTCTACGAAGAAGAATCCCGCACCCGCGGGAGAGGAGGATTTACAGATAAACCCCTTCTGGAGGTTTTCACGGACATATTCCGACATGGCTTGGGTCTCGAGAACGGACAGCGGATAGACTCTGCCCTGGGGAGGACTGGTACCCGGCAGTAGGTCAATGGGACAGTCGTATGGCTCTGAGAAGACATCGACGAACTCTTGATATTCAGCCGGTAGGCCGGGCAGCAGCTAGCGGGGCGTCGAATGAGAGCTGGGAAGCACCGGGTGAGGTGCCACCAAACAACGACTCAAGCAGCTAGGCCCCCAGTGGGTTACCTCTCCAGACATCCAATCCAGATTAGGGGAGTGGAGCCACAGCCACGGAAGGCCAAGGAGAACTGCTGAAGAAGAGCGGGGCAACACGAAGAAAGTAATCTTCTCCTTATGCAGGACTCCAACACGGAGAGTCAACGGCTGGGAGATAAACTGTACGGTATCACTTAAAAGTTCTCCGCTGACCGAAGAGATGACCAACAACTTTTCCAGATGGACCACCGGTAGGTGGTATTGCAACACCAAGGACTGGTGAATAAAATTCCCGGCTGAGCCCGAATCCAGAAAGGCTGGGACCTGGAACGAGAGACTGGAGTCTGTCACGACTTGGACCGGCATCGTGAGACGTGGAGAGGAGAAGCTTGCACCTAGGGCCGCCTCTCCCATAGGACCTAGGTGCCGGAGTTTCCCGGACGCTTGGAACGTTGGGAACAATTCCTCCGGAAATGCCCTGGGCTGCCACAGTAGAGGCACAGATTCTCTGATCGTCGTCGGGCTAATTCTTGCACATAAAGTTGTACCCGGTCGACTTGCATAGGCTCCTCACTGGGTGTTGGTGATAATAGCATAGGCCTCTGGAACACAGGGGCCAGGAGAGGGAACCGACGTGGTCGGGCTGTCTCACGTTCTTGCCGAAGCTCCTCTTGCCTTTCAGCATAGCATACGTCAATGCGGGTGGCCAGCCGGATTAACTCGCTAAGGGAAGACGGGATGTCTCTTGCAGCCAACGCATCCTTAACCCTACCGGAGAGGCCCTTCTTAAAGTTGGCACATAGAGCGGCCTCATTCCAGGACAGTTCAGAGGCTAAGGTGCTTAAGTGCACCACATAGTCTCCCACTGAAGAATTCTCCTGGTGCAAGTTTAGGAGGGCAGTTTCAGCGGAAGATGCTCACGCAGGTTCCTCAAACACACCGTTGAACTCTTTAAGGAAGGCCTGTAGATCTGCCGTCGCAGGATCGCTCCTGTCCCAGAGAGAGGTAGCCCATGCCAGGGCCTTGCTGGAGAATAGACTAATCACGAACGCCAACCTCGAACGTTCGGACAGGAATTGGTCCGTCATTAACTCGATGTGCATGGTGCACTGGGTGAGGAACCCCCTGCAGAGCTTAGGATCTCCGTCGAACTTGGCTGGTAGCAACAAAGGGATCTTGGGACCCAATGGAGCCAAGGGAACTGCCGGAGTGGAAGCAGCTGCGGAAGACGGGTGCCGTTGGGCGGCGACGAGTTGCTGCATCACCGTGGATAGATGACCCAACTGTTGTGCCTGTTGTGTTAGCTGCTGAGCCTGCTGGGCAACAACGCTGGTTAGGTCCGCCACACTGGGCAACGGCACCTTGGCGGGATCCATGGCCGGATCTTACTGTCACGGGTGGTAGTAGTGGATCTTCTGGTCCACCGCAAGCGATGGCGTAAGCCATGCCAGGGAGCGGAATCTAAGTAGGTTCCGGTTTTCACCAGAGCCCGACGCAAAGCGGGAAGGACTTGCTGCCGCGGGAGTCTACCAGGTCGCTACCCCTGACATAACTTGCTTGTGGAGGCAGCTGAGGTGTAGTGTGGTACAAAATCGGAAGGCAGGCTCATAGTCGGGGACATGCAGAAGGTCAGGGCAGGCGGCAAGGTTCGTGGTCGTGGACAGGCAGGAAGGTCAGGGCAAGCGGCAAGATTCTTGGTCGAGTACATGGATGCGCCTGCAACCCGGGACGAGGGTCACAGGGGCATCTCTGGCAACCACTAAATATTCTCATAGTTTATAGTAGTGGTCTGTAGCAGGGTAAATGGATAAGGCTAGTGTGCCCCCTGGGTAACAGATGACCCAGTAAGATGTCCCAACGCTAGTGAGCAACAAATCTACCTTATAAAGGGAGGCAGAATACGCCCCCAAACAAGTCCTCCAATTACAGAGCTATCCCCAGGTGTAATACGTTTTTCAAAATTGATGGAATCTAAAATTGATGGGATCACTACGGATGAGGAGAAATACCTAGCTAGTGTGGATGTTGAGGCTCCTTACTCCTCCATTCCACATAGTAAGGGATTAGAGGCTGTTAAGTACTTTTTGGAATCATGAGGGATTCAATATAGATGCCATAAAGAGTTTATTATATCCCTTCTGTCATTTGTGCTTGAAAATAATGTGTTCCTGTTTAATGGAAAGATGTATCACCAGCTCAGGTGCACAGTTATGGGGAGCCCTTGTGCTCCCACATGTGCTAATGTGTTCTTGGGCTGGTGGGAAGACACCACTGTCTTCTCAGAGGCATCTGAACAACATCATAACCATGTCCAAATTTGGGCACGGTATATAGATGACGTCTTTTTCCTATGGCGGGAGGACCAAGCAAGCTTTTCTGCCTTTGTTGATGTGTTAAATATCAATGAAATTGGTCTCAAGTGAGATTAACAGATATACCCTGCCCTTTCTTGATGTCCTAATTTTCAAAAACATGGATAACACGTTGAGCACAGAGGTATACAGAAAAAAAACTGCAACAAACAGTCTTCTGAGGTTGGAGAGCTGCCACCCGAGTCCCGTCGTTAGCGGTATTCCTTGGGGGCAGTTTCTACGCCTCAGGAGGAACTGTTCAGATACGATTACATTTAAATCCCAAATAGCAGAGCTTCAGAATAGATTTAGAAGGAGACTGTATACCCAAAGAGTCCTCAAGCAAGCCTATGAGATTGCTATTGGACAAGATCGGACCAGTTGGTTAATCCCCAAAAAACGTCCAGATGAGACGTTAAGGACGGCTCTCCGTATTATTGGTCTTTTGGATTCTAAGGAGATCTGGGAGATTATATGTAAACATTGGAACATTCTGTTACAGGATCATGATCTTAACACAATATTACCAACAAAACGAAGTCATTATGTGGGGATACCTCGAGACGATTCTTGGGTAAACAGAAGACCACTTGGCTGCTGTAACCGTGGGTCTTGCAGCTTTTGCAAATTTGTTACTAGCTGCAAAAACTTTTTCAGTGTCACCACAGGGCAGAATTAAGGCCATAAAGCATTTCATTAATTGCCTGTCAACTGGTATTATCTTGCAACTTGTCCCTGTCCACTTAATTATGTCCGTAAGACATGACGGGAATTTAGGAGATGTGTGGGTGACCATGTGGGGGACATTCGAAGACAAGCAGATACACCCATTGCCTGACACATGAGGGGAAATCGTAAATTAGTCTTTGGACTCAATTGCGTATGTTCCATTAGTTTAAATGTCTTGTCGTGACTCTGTGAGTTTAGAAGCATTAACATATGATATACGGCATGTATTTTAGAGGTGCCAGGAAATTTGTGGGCACTGTACTTACTGGCAAGTCAATCTACTCTGGTGCACATGAATCGGAAGTACATGCAGCTGCATTAAACACCGGATGTAGTGACAGGACCGGGAGACCCACTTTGGTCCTTTTTCTTACTTTAAATATTCGGAACAGTCTCCGGTTGCAGAGGTAATGTATATATGACACTAGTGAAATTGTTTTATGAGTTACAAGTCAGATTCTTGTTCCGAACAAGCTGTTAGTGTTTATGTAGCCGCAGTGTCTCTCGCTAAACACCGGGCAAACGTATTACACCTGGGGATAGCTCTGTAATTGGAGGACTTGTTTGGGGGCGTGTTGTGACACCCTTTATAAGGTAGACTTGTTGCTCACTAGTGTTGGGACATCTTACTAGGTCATCTGTTACCCAGGGGTCACACTAGCCTTACCCATTTACCCTGCTACAGACCAGTACTATAAACTACGAGAATATTTAGTGGTCAACTCCTGATATAGCCCACTGAGGAGTTCCATTGAA
This sequence comes from Phyllomedusa bahiana, assembly GCA_025379985.1. Classification (NCBI taxonomy): domain Eukaryota; kingdom Metazoa; phylum Chordata; class Amphibia; order Anura; family Hylidae; genus Phyllomedusa; species Phyllomedusa bahiana. The sequence goes on along the minus strand of JAODAL010018693.1, from coordinate 11,641 downwards.
CGAAACGTGTCTGGGTGGAAGTTAAAGGAGTTCACTAACTTTTTGTCCTTTCATATGTCAGTGTAGATTTTTGTAGGGTTCAGTAGATTTAACATTGCAGGATTGCTCTTGTCAGGGTGGTAGTCCCGCTAAAGGTTGTACTAGGGTTACTGTTGAAAGATAGTACAGAGGTCATCCATACCACCCTTTATTCCTAGTTTGGGCAATCCAGTGCGTCGAGGATCTTGAAGAAAATTCTTCTGACCCCTGGGGATCCAGGACAGATGTACCCATTTATGTGCTTTGGTAAGTCTATGTTTTATTCAAAATAATTAAAGGTTACTGTATGTTTTAATAAGAATATTTTTTCTATGTAGGTTTGATGTTGATATTCTATATCAGATAGTGTTTCTTTTTGATTCTTATTTCACCTGTATTACAAATTAGAGTTAGCCAAATCTATTACTAAATCAGCTCTTTGATGATTTGATGGTAGTTAATACAAAGTAAAATTTTCCAAAGGCAACTAATTACCATAAATATACCAATCACCATCCTAATTTGTCTCAAAGTAAAACTTAACTTTTATTGCTAACTGTAATAACTACCATAGACTCATTAAAATAGACTGACTCTCTTTCTATATACACATTTACCAAGAGGTTGGCACTTGTATTCTAGAGATTAAAGCTAATTTAGCATCAATCTATATAAAATAATACTTTTATATAAGAACAGGCAGTCTATTCTTAATATCCATTCATTGGCTCAATCTTTTACTATTATAGATTCTTAATGCAGCTATTACTTAACCTTTTATTACAATATAGTGCTATTAGACTAGCTTGTTCTTCACATCGCAGATTTAAGGATTAGATTATTATAATCTGTGAATAATTAACACCATGTATATCATCATTCAGGGATTAGATGTTTTTTATTTCGAATGTCTATATAACAGGAACAGATACCTTTATCTACAACATGATGTTATTACAAATCTGAAAAGATATGGAGAATTTTTAAATAACTTGACATTAACAATATAATTGTTACAAACAACGGCTTCGCTAAAAACCACAGTTACTTCCAAATGGTGTGATATTAACATAATTTACAATTTCATAGAAAGGAGTTAAATGTAAATTTCTCATTCAAACCATGAGGTGATAACGTATTTAGTTGGTAAATCTATCATCTTTCCTCTTGAAGAAAATGTTTATTTAAATTCCCTTTTCTAGGGCCCAATTTGACCTGGCAAATTCCCCAGAATTTTAATACTCTGGGGTTGTTTCCATGATAATTTGTAACATATCTAGGGAGTGGTGTCTCACTTCCAGTGATAATACAGCTATATGTTTATACATATGTTTCGATATTCTTCTCCTTAGTTGCTGTATAGTTTTCCCTACATACAGTTTTGGGCAGGGACAAAGTACCGCATAAACGACAGACACAGTTTGGCAATTTATGAATTGCTTTATTTTTTATGTCTTCCCATCAGGGGGATTTGTAAATTATTTTATTTTGGGTATATAGCAACAAAAGGTGCACTTACTACAGGGATAAGAACCCTGTAAAGTAGATGATAACCATATTAGGATCGTCATTATAGAAAAATGATTGTGTACTAAATGGTCTTTTACATTTTTCCCCCGACGATATGTAAAATTAGGGGTATCCGAGAGTACTGTTATTAAATCTTCCTTGAGTAATGGCCAGTATCGATTAAAAATCTGTCTGATTCTGAAATTCTTATTGTCATACGTCCCTATGCATCTTATAATGGGGCTTGTGTTGGTTGATTTTTTATTTTTAAATAAATCATCTCTATTTGTATCTCTGGCTCTAGCATAAGCTTTGTGTAGAATTTTTTAGGGTAACCCCTTGCCATAAATCTTTGATATAAACTTGAACACTCATATTGAAAACTTTCTTCGCTAGAGCAATTGTGTTTGGCCCTTAAATATTGCCCTTGAGGGTTTCCTTTTTTTAATGCCGGGGGATGTCAACTTTTCCAGTGCAGTAAATTATTTGTAGATGTTTTTTTCCTATAAATATCAGTCTGTATGCTGCCTTCAGATATCAATCTAAAAGTTAGTTCAAGAAAATGAATGCTCTCTGACTGTATTTCAGATGTAAATCTCATTCCAAATGTGTTATTGTTCAAAACTGATACAAAGGGCGACATGTATGATCGAGAGTTGTGCCTGTTTTCTGGCGAAAACGGCGCCTCACCGATCCGAATCCCCTGTCGGACGCAGTGATGCGGTGTTAGGCGCAACCTTCGCCACTTTTGAATGCGCCTAACATGAAGGGGCAATGGGCGCGGTGTGGGCGTTCTGAGGCGGGATGCACCACATTCGAATACTCCGAGGCATGCATGATCACGGCTCGGCAAAGTGCGGCGCATTGCAGCGCTCGACAGCTCCTACAGGCAGACCTAGTTGAATGTGGTCTAAATGAGCCAGAGGAGGCGAAGTGAAGCGAGAACATAATATGAGCGGAAAAATATATAAGATCGCAAAAGAAATACATCTCAGCTCCGTGAGGCATGGAGTATGATTCCAAAAATCGTTTTTATTAGGTGATAAAACCCCTTTAAGTGTAAAAATTTCTCTGTAAAAGAATTAAAACCTTCTATAAACAGACATCACTCTAATCCCTAACAACCTATGGAGAAGTATTGACCAATCAAATGAAAAGGCGGACAGTTCAAAATACAGTAAAAAAAGGCAGAAAAGAGCTGATTGGTTGAGCCCAGGCTGCAGATATGAATTCACCAATCATATGTAGGGCGTCTATTTTGAGTGGAGCAAGAAGGGCGCGATAGAAGGGCGCCCTTAAAGTTATTAGTGTCTATGGGAAATATTTTAGTACTGTGATTGGTTGTGGGGAAGAGGGGCTCGTCCTGCTTAGCCAATCAGCGGGTGAGCTACTTATCTTATAGAGTTCTATGGGGAAAAGAAATGCAGAGCGAGCTCTGTTTGTTATTGGCTCAGTTAAAAGAGGCGCGGTTATTTGGGCCAATGGGAAAGCGAGCAACGCTCTTATGGGTTTTCTAATGCAATTTATAATAAAACTGTACATGGCAGAAATCAAATGATAAGACTCACGAAGTTGTACCGATCTCTATATAAAATGAACACTAATATGGTGGTAACAAAAATAAACAAATAAAAATGAATTCAATTAGTTCATTTTTATTTCTTTATTTTCATTAGCCAATGATCAATAATATGGGTGTACCGAAAATAAAGAAATAAAGATGAACTCATTGAATTCATTTTTATTTGTTTATTTTCATTACCTCCATATTATTGTTCATTTTATATACACATCGGTACAACTTCGTGAGTCTTATCACTTGATTTCTGCCATGTACAGTTTTATCAGAGATTGCATTAGAAAACCCATAAGAGTTTCGCTCGCTCTCCCATTGGCCCAAATAACCGCACCTCTTTTAACTGAGCCAATCACAAACAGAGCTCGCTCTGCATTTCTTTTCCCCATAGAACTCTATGAGTGTTTTGCCAAGTTTTATCTATACCAAGTTTTATCTATACAGATTCAATACAGCTTTATAGAAGGCCAATCAATAATGAGAAATAACACAGCTTTATTGTTACAATAGTTCAATAATCAATCAAGTATGATAAAATGATAACATAAAATGATTCCAGAAAATAGAGAGACAGTATTTACAGTTTACGAGAGAAATATAAGTATTTACAAAAGTTATAAGCGCTTATCAGACTTCCCCTGTAGAGTATTGCTTCATCGAATCCTATTCTTACTTCCGCCATGAGAAACCGTAAAAGAATGGCCTAGGATTTGAGAATCTCTCAGAGAGCAAGCATCACTGTATATGGACGTCTCCAATAACAGGAAAGAACGGTTTCTGATATACATGGCTGATGTAAGGGATTTTATATGTCACCTCTACAAGATGGCCGACATGACCTAATGCTGTGGTCAACTAAAATGCCCATGTGTTATTTGTCTTTCGTACTCCTTATTGATAGTTAATGAATACCATTACAAAACACACCTCTTCACATAAGATAAGCCAAAAGCATACAGAAACATGAACTAAGACAATGATTAGAACATCTTCTTGTGTATTCAGTCAACATATTACACAAATACATACAATAGAAGAGACACTAACTCAGACTATGTGTGTAAGTAGACTTTAAACTAAAAGAGCAAACAATGAGCCAGTCGTTAGCAGACATTGCAATTAAAAACAGAATATACATTTGATATAAAATACAGAAATAACTATACTAACTATAATTTGGCGCAATAGTCATACATTTCTGACTAGCATTACAATGAGATAAGTAGCTCACCCGCTGATTGGCTAAGCTGGACGAGCCCCTCTTCCCCCCAACCAATCACAGTACTAAAATATTTCCCATAGCAGTAAAAACTTTTAGGGCCCCCTTCTATCGCGCCCTTCTTGCTCACTCAAAATAGACGCACTACATATGATTGGTGGATTTTTTATCTGCGCCTGGGCCCAACCAATCAGCTCTTTTCTGCCTTTTTACTGTTTTTGAACTGTCCGCCATTTCATTTGATTGGTCAATAATTCTCCATAGGTTATAATGGTTCACTGTCGCTCCTATTCTGATTGGCTGGTTTATGCCGACCAATGAGAAGCGCTTACAGAATTTGGAAATTTACTGTATTTCCCGGGCAATTTTTGTATCGTAATTCCTGATTTTAGCGCCAGTCTCGGCGACAAATGCGTTGTTAGTGATTTTATTTATGTCTGTATATAGAAGGTTTTAGCTCTTTTACAGAGAATGTTTTACACTTAATAAAAACTATTTATTTACTAATACTCCATGCCGCACGGAGCTGCGATTTCACTGCCTCCATCTCTCCATTGACTACAATGGAGCAAAGTAGCTCTCACTCTGATTGGCCAGAATAGCCAAGCCACCGCTTGTTCAACCAATCAGCTCTTTTCTGCCTTTTTTACTGTATTTTGAACCTTCCCGCCTTTTCATGGGATTGGTCCATACTTCTCCATATTTTATAATGGGTCACTGTCGCTCCTATTCTGATCGGTTGGGTTTTTAATGCCGACTAATGAAAAGAGCTTTACAGAATTTGAATTACTGTATTTCCCGGCAGTTTCCAATACCCCAAATTCTGATGTTGGGGGGTAGGTGACGGCTTTCAAACGCGTTGTTAGTGATTTGATTAATTTATGTTTTTAGAAGGTTTGAGCTCTTTTTTCAGATAATATTTGACACCTAATAAAAACGATTTTTTTAATCATACTCCATGCCTCACGGAGCTGAGAGCCTAGATTTCATTGCCCCGATCTCTCCATAGACTACAATGGGACAAAGTAGCTCACGCTCTGTTTGGGCCCGGGATAGCCAAGCCCCGCTAGCTCAACCATAAAGCTCTTTTCTGCCTTTTTTTTACTGTATTTTGAACTGTCCCACCTTTTCATTTGATTGGTCATTACTACTCCAAGCTTATAATGGGTCACTGTCGCTCTATTCTGATTGGTGGTTTATGCCGACCCGTGAGAAGAGCTTTACAGAATTTGAATTACTGTATTTCCCGGCAATTTTCAATATCCCAATTCCTGATGTTGCGCTGTTCTTAATTTTTTGTTAGTGAATTTATTTATATATATTTTTTTAGAAGGTTTGAGCTCTTTTTCAGTTAATGTTTTACACCTATTAAAAACGTTTTTTTTATTCATACTCCATGCCTCACGGAGCTGAGATTCATTTCTTGAGTGATCTTATATATTTTCCCTTTAATTTTAAATGATCCACTTTTTCACTACATTTTTTTTGCTTTTAGACAGCTTTGATTTTTTCTTATTCATTCATTCATTTGAAAGACAATCTTTTTGCTATTCCTAACATGTTTAATGATTTCTTGCTGTTTTCCACCCTGTCTCAAATCGGAATACATTTTTAGGCGCGGGCCTTTGGGCCTTTATGTCCGCACTGCGCCCCCACACACGGGTTTGGGGGGCCGGGGGGACTTTTAAACGAAATGTAGAGCGCCCTCCTCGGGCGGAAAATCTAGGCCCCAGTCCCGCACTGGCCAAAAGGTCCCTTTTACTGCCCCCTCACACCCCTTGAAAGGCCGCGGGGGTGGACTTTTACACCCCCAAGTATGACGCGCTGGGGGTGCCGCATACATGAGGCGCGGGCTTTCACATTCGAGCCCTCAAAAAATTTTTCCCGCTCCGACGCGGCGGGTTTTCTACATGTCGCCCAAAAAATTTTTAAAACAGATCTATCCCAAGTCCCCGGGGAATCGGGCACATCGGTTTGGGCCCAAACTATTTTTAAATTTAAACTTTCTAAAAATTTTGCCTTTCCCTCGGTGAAAAACAGATGGGTTCCCCCCACTTTAAAGGGCCCCTGGCAGCCCCAAATTATAAGATGCCGAGAGGCATTTCTTCCCCCGGGAAAAAAAAACCCCCCTCCCCTGGCCCCCCCAAGCGCGGGAAAAAGTTCCGGGTGGCTGCATCTGTGCCCAACCAAAGTCCCCAAAACAGCAAAATTTGAATTTTTAAGCACGGTAAAGGGGATTTTATATTCATAAATGTTTAAATTGGGGGGTTTTTTAGTGGATGGATGTCCCTCGGGTTTGAGGGGTCTGGGCCCAAAAACCCCTTTTTCCCAACATGTTTGGGGATGGTTTTTTTAGAGCCCAGATCTCCCAACCGGGGCAGGTGAAACGTGCCAAGGAGAAACCGGGTGTTCTCAAAGGGAATTTGTCTTGGAGACGGGTTAAAAACCCACAAAAAAGATTCAAGAGTTTGTGGATGGCTCCCCAGGCCCGGGGCCCAAAAAAACCGGGGGGGCCCTGGGTGCTAAGAAAGGGGGGCCCGGGGCAAGATGGTGGGGGGGGCAACGGGAGCAAAACCCTCCTTGTTTTGCCCCCTTAAGACCCCATTTAGACTTTACGCACACCCTTTCCCTTGGCCCACTTTTTCTTTACCCTTTTTTTTGAAAAAATTTTTCCCTCAACGCTTAAACCCATTTTCTTGACTTTTTCCCTGTTGGGAAAGGACTTGGGGGCCCCTTACTTAAATTCTGCCCGTTACCCTGCTTGGGCACAAACGGGCCCGCATTGAAGAAGGGATCTGTGCCCCCCGTTCCCCCGTCTAAAATTTTTGATTTTTCCCCAATCACAGGAACAGGCTGGGAAACTGGGCCCCCCGGGGGGGAATGGTGAACCCCTTGGGGGGCCCCCCCCGAGCGTTTTTTGGGCCCCCGGGAAAAGGCAGGCCGCCACGCCCCCCCGGGGGCCCGGCCGTTTCATTCTGTCACTAACAAAAGGGGCCCAAAAGTCCCGAGGGGCCCAAGGGGGGGAAAGGGGGGGAGTTGGGCACAAATTTGTTTCCAGGCCCCCGGGGCTGCCCCCCTTTTTAGGTGTCAAAGAGCACAGCCCCAAACTAGCGTGCGCTCCGCTAAATTTTTCCTGGCAGGCTAAAGGCGTTAGTCTTCAGCCTGCCAAGGGGGCTGGCCCCTACTGCTGACTTTAGGGGGGCCGGGGGGTGCTTTCCCACTATGCTTTGGCGGCAGTAGGGCCCAGGGGGCAGCTGGGAAAGCAGTGGGGGAGCGGGAGCCGGGGGGCCAGGTAAGTGGCTTTTTTTTTTTTTTTTTTTTTAAAATTTCCCCTAAGTGGGTCCCCCTGACAACAAAGGGGGCCCCTGACAAAAAAAGGGGGCCCTGACTAAAAAAAGGGGGGGGCCCTGGCTACAAAAAAAGGGGGCTTGCAAACCCCAAAGGGGGCCCCCTGGCTAGATAAAGGGGGGGCCCTAAACTAAAAAAAGGGGGCCCGGGGCTACAAAAAGGGGGGCTCTGACAAAACAAAGGGGGGGCCCTGACAAATTCAAAAAGGGGGGCCCTGGTAAAAAAAAGGGGGGGGGCCCTGACTATTTAGGGGGGGGGCCCTTGGCTACAAAAAAAGGGGGGCCCCTAAATTACATAAAGGGGGGCCCTAAATATTTTAACGGGGGGGGCCCTGGCTAATTAAAGGGGGGGCCTTTTGGCTATCTAAAGGGGGGCCATGATTTAATTTAAAAGGGGGGCCCTTTCACTACCAAAAAGGGGGCCCTGCTAAACTAAGGGGGGCCCAAAATACATAAAAGGAAAGGTCCGGGACAAACCCCAAAGGGGGGGCCCCCTGGCTACAAAAAGGGGGGGGGCCTGGCTACTTTAAAAGGGGGCCCCCGGGGACAAACCCAAAATGGGGCCGGGGCTACTTTTAAAGGGGGGCCCCTGGCTACAAAAAGGGGGGCCCTGACTAACAAAGGGGGCCCCTGGTTCTTTAAAGGGGTTTGGCCCTGCCAACTAAGGGGGCCCTGACTAAAAAAGGGGGTTCCTGACTAAACTTGGGGGCCCTTAAAAACTAGGGGGGCCCCTTTGGTTTACAAAAAAGGGGGCCCTGACTAACAAAGGGGGCCCTGGCTACAAAAAGGGGGGGGCCCCTGGCTACAAAAAGGGGTTTGGCCCTGACTAACTACGGGTGCCCTGACTACTTAAAGGGGTCCGGGCCCTAACAAAGGGGGCCCCCCTGCAAACAAAGGGGGCCTGGTTCAAAAAGGGGGTTTCCGGGACAAACCCAAAGGGGGCCCTGGCTACGTAAAGGGGGGGGCCCCTGGTTTATTTTTAAAGGGGGCCCTGACTAACAAAGGGGGGCCCCGGGGTTTCTTAAAGGGGGGCCCGGGCTACTTTAAAGGGGGCCCCCCGGGATTTAACAAAGGGGGCCCCGGGAATAAAAAAAGGGGGCCTTGGTACATAAAGGGGGGGCCCTGATAATTTAAGGGGGGGCCCTCTGACTACAAAAAGGGGGTCCTGCCCTAACTATGGGGGCCCTTAAACTAATATCGGGGCCCCGGGGTTTACATAAAGGGGGCCCCCGGGGATAAACCAAAGGGGGGGGCCCCTTGGCTACATAAAGGGGGCCCCTGGCTACTTTAAAAAAAGGGGGGGTGGCCCTTGATTTAACAAAGGGGGGGCCCTGATTCATAAAGGGGACCGGGAAAAAACAAAAGGGGGGCCCTTGATTTAAAAAGGGGGGGCCCGGGGTACAAAAAGGGGGGGCAATGGGTACATAAAGGGGACCCCTAAATAACTAGGGGGGGCCTGGCTAAATAAATGGGGGCCCGGGGCTTTTTTAAAAGGGGCCCCCCTAAATTCCTTTAAAGGGGGCCGGTACCAAAAGGGGGGGCCCCTTTTGGTTTTAATTTTAATACTAAAAGGGGGGCCCCTGGACTACCCTAAAACACTAGCTAAAGGGTGGGCCCCTGCTTCCTTTGAACACTAGATAAAAGGGTCCCCCTTAAATTATGCCCCACTAACTAAAGGAGGCCTTTTTAACTACTGTTATACAAACCAAAAAAGAGACCCCCAAAACTGCTTTTATTCTCCCCCTAAAGGGAGGCCTTTAACTCCCTTTTGTTTTACATCTAAAGGGGGCCCTAACTCCCTTTTTATACTACCAAAAAGGGGGCCCCCTAACTGCTTGAAACCCCTTTAAAAAGGGGCCCCTAACTACTAAGTTTTACAAACTGGGGGAAACCCACCAAACCTACCCCTTTAACTAAGGGGGGACCCCCAAACACCTACTTACAGCCTACCAAAATTTGGGGGTCCAAAAAACCTAACTTTTGGGCCTTTTTTTTAAAAACTTGCCAAAACCGGGGGGCCTTTTTATTTTAACTGGGGGCTTTTTTACCTACCCACCCGTGGCTGGGTTACCCCCCAAACCCTTTTACCTGGGGCCGGGGTTTTTCCCCAAAATTATCTAGGGGGGTTTTTATTTTATTTTAAAAAAGGGGCCTTTCAAGTTACCTGGGGCCTTGCCTATTTGCCAATCCCTGGGGGTCTTGCCTATTTAACCTGGAAATTTTAAAATTTTGAGGGGGGGAAGCAGCCCAAAAGTTGTAGTTTATCTCTAGGGGGGTTATTTCCTTTCCCCCACCCCCCAAAAACCCCTTAGGATCTGGCCCTTTTAAGTTATGGCTTTTACCCGCTCCCCCCACCCCGGGGAGCTTTTTACAGGGTGGGAATGGGGTTAAAGGGACGCTGGAAAATTGAGGATTTAAGATATTTGTGTTTTAATTTCTGAAAAGGGGAATGAGTGGTGGCGGGGACAAGCCCCATCATGGGGGTTTTGTGGAAACGGGGGAGAAGAAAAAAAAATTTTAGAAAAAATCTTAAAGAAAAAGGAAGGGGATTTGGGAGTCCCTGACGCCCAGGGATTATTTTTAACTTCTATATTGGTTTAAAAGGTTTGGATTCCCCCTGAAAAGTGTGTGTAAACCTGGTTGGTTTGTCTGACCCCCCTATGTGTCTCCCAAAGGGTTTGGGGGTTTTTAGGTTTATACCTGGGGTTGGTGTTGCCTCTATGTGGTTCCATTTTGGTGGTTTTAAGGTTTTTACCTGAGATGGTGTTTGCCCCTTTATGGGGTTTCCCCAAATGGTGGTTTTTTGTAGGTTATCCCCTGAGTGGTTTTGGGAGGGTTCTATGTAGTCCCCCTTTTGGGCCCGGTGTTGAAAGGGGTTTAAAATGAGGGGTTTTGGGGACGTTTATTGGTCTCCTATGGGGGGTTTTTTTTGTAGGTTATATCGGGTTATTAGGGGCAGGTACTTTGTGTCCCTGATTGAAAAGAGCGGGGGGAAAAACCCCTGACCCTGTGATAGGAGTTAGACTTTCTTTTTGCTGGGTTTTTTTTTAAAGGGGGTTTGGGGGTGTGTGACCAAGGGAAACTGGAGGGATTTTTATTTTTATGTCGGCTAGTGGGGGGATAGGGGATGGAGCTTTTTTCCAAAATGTTTTCTTTTGATATGTTAGATAGCCCAAATGTGTGCCCTACTCGAAATACCAATACAGTTTGTTTTGCCCCAACTTTTAATTTGTGGAAAAATATGGGGCATTTATGTCCAAAGAGGCCCGGTAAAATTTTCATGTACAGTAGGGGTGTCCCCCCCGAGATCATGCTTTAACCCCCCCCAGTCCGACACTGCGGGGAAATTTCCCCCCTTCCAATTTTCCCAGGGGATTGGGGCCCCAAGCCCCGGGGGTGTTAATGCCATTTTTGCAGTATAAAAAATGTCACATGGCCTGACGGCCCAGTGCGGGGCACATTATCAGAGCGGGCCCGGGTGATAACTAAAAAAGGGACATTTTCTTTCCTCGGAAAATTTTTTGGGGGTTTCTTTAAAAAATTATAAAAATTTTTTCAAAGCGTAGAAATTCGGCCCCTTTTTTGTTGCCCCGTTGCCCGATGTCACTGGTTGAAAACGATACCCATGTTTTTCCCTTGACAATGTGAAATAAAATTTTAAAAACTACTTTTACAAAACCTTTTTTTGCCCTTGATGTGCATTTGCAAAACCCCCTCTTATCCCTTCCCAAATTTGTAGCCCCCCAAAATCATTATTTTTTTTAAAAGGGCCTCCCCCTGTACTACCCCCCCAAATGTACAAAGCCCTTTTACCAAAACCCCCGATTTTCCCCCAACCCCTAAATCTTGTGGAAACCAAAAAGTTGCTGTTCTTTTTTTCCCTTTAAATTTTGTAAAAACCGGGAAACCCTTTTCCCTTTTCCCTGATTCCCTAATCTTGTTAAAAGGGAAAATCTCCGTGTTCCCCACGCA
>JAODAL010018692.1:0-74078 GCA_025379985.1 Phyllomedusa bahiana | reverse complement strand
TATTTAGAGTCTATTTTTCATTCCCCCATGAAATTTTTGACAATTACCTTTAAATGGTGGGGGAGGGCCGGCCCCTATTTGGGGAAAAAAAGGGTTTGGAAATTCCCCAAACCTAAGCCTTCCATACCCCCTTATTTCTAAAAATTTTCCCAAAAACCCCAGTCATTTTTTACTTTTCCTGTTTGGGTTTCTTCTCAGTGTGACCCCTACGTGAAGATATCTTTTTGGCAAAAATTTCATTAAAAACATCAGGAAAATTTTTTTCCCTCTTTCACCTTAGAACCTGTTTTTGGGGAAATTTTAATTTGTGAGCGTTTTGTTTTCAACCCCCAAATATTTGATCCCCTGTGATTATGTCGATCAGAGAATCTGATTATTGCCTATTAAAAACATATCAGTATGCAAGGATATGACTAATAAAAATCTGCATGGGGAGGGGGCCAAGAAAAACCAAAACCCCTTTCCCCCCCACTTGAAATTTTGGAGTGCATAAAATATCCCAAATGTAAAAATTCCCAAATTAACCTACATTTTTTTATTAAAAATTTTTACAGTTTTTGGGGCCCTTTCCCAAATCAGTCGGGTAAACACCCTCCTTGCCCAAAAAGATTGAAAATTTGAACCAGTTCTCTCTTCCTCTACCCACGTTTGGAACCCCACATACTTAAAAAACCCAATCACTTAACTCCATCTACACATCAAATAAACATTATCGGGTTTTCTGCTTTCAGGACCCAAAGGGTTTCCCTTTTTTCCCCCTTTTATAAAAAGGCAAGCTTTAACAAAAATACAGGGGAAAACACTTTTGGACAAATTTTTGGATTTTAAAACCCCTTAAACTACACCAGTATAATTTTTTTGGCTTTCCATTTTCTTCCTCCTTACCTTCCAAGACCCACAACTTTTTTTACTTTTCCAGCTACATGGACATATGAGGGCTTGTTTTTATCAGATCAAGATGTACATTTTAATGCTTCCATTGACCGGACTATAAAATGTACTGGGGAACGAAAAAAAAAATTTGGGTTGAAAGGGGAAAAAAACAAAACCCCATTTTTGGGGGGGGTTTTGGTTTAAAAGGCGTTCACTTTTCAGTTATGTGTTATAAATTATGTGTTATATGTATTATGTGGAAGCGATATGATTCCACGGGTTTACCATTGGGGGTTTTTTTAAAAATTTAAATATTTTTAATTCTAAAAAAAAAATAAAAACACTTTTTTTTTAAATTTTTGCTCGGGGAAACCATTTTCTATGAACAATAACTTTTTTTTGTTTTTCCATCTATGGACCTTAGTGAGGGGGAATTGTTTTGCTGGCTGAAGTGTAGTTTTTATTGGTGCCATTTGTTATGTGACCTTTTGATCACTTTTTTGGAGAAAGTGAAATGACCCCCCAAAAAATCAGTTTTGGAAATCAGATTTTTTTTCCTTCTTTGGTGTTCAGCATATGGGATAAATGATGTTATATTTTAATAGATTAGACTTTAATGGACATGGTAATACCAGTTATGGATATATTTTTTCATTTATTTCTTTTTTTTATTTTTATTTATTTTAATATCTTGCAAAAGTAAGTACACCCCTCACATTTTTGTAAATGATATATTATATCTTACATACACTAAAAATATGACACTTTGATACAATGTAAAGTAGTCAGTGCACAGCTTGTTTAACAGTGTAAATTTGATGCCCTCAAAGTAACTAATCACACGGCCATCAATGTGTAAACTGCTGGCAGCAAAAGTGATTACACCCCTAGGTGAAAATGGATAAATTGTGCTCAATTTTCCATTTTCCTTCCACAGTGTCATGTGGCTCGTTCGTGTTAGAAGGTCTCAGGTGTGAATGGGGAGCAGGTGTGTTAAATTTAGTGTTATCGCTCTCACACTCTCTCTTACTGGTCACTGGAAGTTCAACATGGCTCCTGATGGCAAAGAACTCTCTGAGGAAACTGAGCTACAGCATGTTGGCCAAGACCATACAGTGATTTAACTAGACAGATTCTTTTCAGAACAAACCCCAGCATGGTTGGCCAAGGAATTTGAGTGCACATGGTCATATCCAGGGATAAGTGCTACCAGCATTGCTGCAGAGGTTAAAGGGATGGGAGGTCAGTCTGTCAGTTCTAGGACCATATGCCGCACATTGCATCAAATTGGTCTGCATGGCTGTCATCCAAGAAATAAGCCTCTTCTTAAGATCATGAACAAGAAAACCTGCACACAGTTTACTGAAAACAAGCAGACTAAGGACACGGATTATTGGAGTCCCGTGGTTTGATGAGAGCAAGATAAACTTGTTCAGTTCAGATGGTGTTAAGTGTGCGTGGCGGTACCAGGTGAGGAGTACCAGGACAAATGTGTATGCCCACAGTCAAGCATGGTGGTGGGAGTGTCATGGTTTGGGGCTGCATGAGTGCTGTCGGCTGTGGGGAGCTACATTGAGGGAACCATGAATGCCAACATGTACTGTGACATACTGAAGCAGAACATAATCCCCTCGCTACTGGGCTGCAGGGCAGTAATCCAACATGATAGCGACCCCAAACACCTCCATGACCACCACTGCCTTGCTAAAGAGAATGAGGGTAAAGCATAGTTGCCAACTTTCGAAAATGAAAAAGCAGGAGAAGTTAGTGGGCGGGCCGTAGCGCGCCGGGGGCAAAATTTGGGATGGACACCCCTCTTGTTGGTATGCCACGCCCCTTCAAAAAACAAAACCCATCCACCCAACTGCATAACGGCTTTGGAGAAAAGCCAGGTAGATGCCCTATAGCCAGGTAAATAGCCCCCCATAACCAGGTAGTGCCCCTTTCAGGCCGGTAGATGCCCCCTTGTCGCCCAGTAGATGCCCCCCTCTGTAGCCAGGTTGCGCCAACTTTGTTGCCAGGTAGATGCCCCCATTGTTAGCCAGGTAGTGCCCCCCTTGTTTTGCAGGTAGGTGCCCCCATTGTTAGCCAGGTAGGTGCCCCCCATTGTTAGCCAGGTAGGTGCCCCCCATTGTCAGCCAGGTAGATGTCCCCATTGTTTGCCAGGTAGATGTCCCCATTGTTTGCCAGGTAGATGTCCCCTCTATTGCCAGGTAGTGCCCCCTCTGTTGCCAGGTAGTGCCCACTCTGTTGCCAGGTATTTGCCCCCCATCTGTTTGCCAGGTAGTGCCCCCATCTGTTTCCCTGGTATTGCCCCCTCTGTTGCCAGGTTGTGCCGCCTTTGTTTGCCAGGTATTGCCCCCATCTGTTAGCCAGGTAGTGCCCCATCTGTTAGTCAGGTAGTGCCCCATCTGTTAGCCAGGTAGTGTCCCCTTTGTTGCCAGGTAGTGTCCCTCTGTTGCCAGGTAGTGCCCCCTCTGTGCCAGGTAGATGCCCCCTTTTGTTGCCAGGTAGTGCCCCTCTGTTGCCAGGTAGATGCCCTCTGTTGCCAGTTAGATCCCCTCTGTTGCCAGGTATTTCCCCCTTGTAGCCAGGTAGTGCCCCATCTGTTTCCAGGTAGTCCCCCATCTGTTTGCCAGGTAGTGCCCCCATCTGTTTGCCAGGTAGATGCCCCCTCTGTTGCCAGGTAGTGCCCCCTCTGTTAGCCAGGTAGTTGCCCCCTCTGTTAGCCAGGTATGTCCCCTCTGTTAGCCAGGTGTGCCGCCATCTGTTCGCCAGGTAGTGCCCCTTTGTTGCCAGGTAGTGCCCCCTCTGTTGCCTGGTAGTGTCCCCTCTGTTGCCAGGTAGTGTCCCCTCTGTTGCAGGTAGTGCCCCTCTGTTGCCGGTAGTGCCCATCAGTTAGCAAGTAGTGCCCCCTTTGTAGCCAGGTAGTGCCCCCCTCCGTTGCCAGGTAGATGTCCCCTCTGTTGCCAGGTAGTGCCCCCTTCTGTTGCCAGGTAGTGCCCCTTTGTTGCCAGGTAGATGTCCCTCTGTTGCCAGGTAGTGCCCCTCTGTTGCCAGGTAGTTGCCCCTTCTGTTGCCAGGTAGTTGCCCTCTCTGTTAGCCAGGTGAACCCCTAAAGCTAATAAAAATCAAATAATAAAACCCACTTACCTCACCGGGCCCCTGCAGCGCGGCCGCCCGACCGATCTCTTCAGCGGCGAGGGGGAAGTGAGAGCACCCGCGCGTCACTCCCTGCAGCCGCACGTCACTTCCCCTGCGCCGTTGACCTTTTATGTACGGCGCACACCCCGGGCCGTACATACAGGGAGAGGAGGGAGGAGGGACGATCCCCCTGCCTCCTCCCGCACAGTGAGACCGCGGGGGTGAGCGGCCGCCTGGGGCCCGCTGAAACCCGCCTGTAGGAGCGGTCCCGCGGGGGCAAGAGTTCGCACCAGCGTACTCTTGCGCCGCGGAAATTTTAAAGGACCCCGCCGCCTGCAGGCGGCGGGAGGAATCCCAACTCCCCCGGGAGGGCGGGAGGGGCCCCAAAATAGCGGGACCCCCCGCCAAAAACGGGAGAGTTGGAAAGTAATGGGTAAAGGTGCTGGACGGGCCCAAGCGTCCCAGACCTAAACCCTATGGAGCATCTGGGGGGCATCCACAAAGGGGAAGGTGGAGGAGCGCAAGGTCTCTAACATCCACCAGCTCCGTGATGTCATCAGGAGGGGGAAAGGGAGGATTCCAGTGGCTGCAGCCTGTGAAGCTCTAGTGACCTCTATGCCCAAGAGAGATAAGGCAGTGCTGGAAAATGATGGCGGCAACACAAAATATTGTCACTTTGGGCACAATTTTTTCATCGTCACTTAGTGATGTACTCACTTTTGTTGTCACTCAGGGGTGTACTTTCTTTTGTTGCCAGCAGTTTAGACATTGATGGCTGTGTGTTGAGTTGTTTTGAGGGCACACCAAATTTACACTGCTATATAGTATCTTAGGGCCACATGTATGAAAACTTTCTAGGTCTAAGACTTTACTTGTTGCCTATAGCGACCAATCAGAGCACCCCTTGGATTTCATATAGTGCTCTGAAAAAATGAAAGGGGCGATGTGATTGGTTGCTATAGGCAACAAAGTCTTAGACCAAGTCAGTTTTCATACATGTCCCCCTTAGTGTCATATCTTCTGTTGTCCCATGAAAATATATAATACAATATTTTCAAGAATGTGAAGTATGTATCCACTTTTGTGAAATACTGTAGCAAAAGGAGCATGATTTGAGTTTTTAATATATATTTTTTATTTTTAGACCTTTTTTTCCCCATCGGTACTTGGAGTCCACCTAGGGTGCATGACCACTCGATTGCTTGTACATTCCTCTGCATTATGTAGTTAATGCAGAAGGGTGTACCAAGGTAGCAGTTCTATTACTTCCTTTCTGTGATATAAAGTAACAAAAGCGCTATCATGGTGGCCATAGAAGCCTTCATTAGGCTTAGAGCTGCCATGGTAACCACTCAGTACCCCATTATCTCATTGCCAGAGGTGCCAATCAGAGGAAGGAACAGTGCGTGGCACAATTTCTTATTAATTTAGTCACAGTGGCCATGAACGCACTGACACCTAACTGCTTAAAAAACAGGGATCAGAGCTGACTCCAATCCCTGCTGTTAGCAGAAGGTGCCAGTTATAATAATCAGTTGGCAACCACCACCGATGGTGCCTGATCCAGAGCTCCTTACCGGCACCATGATGTGTCCATACGTCACTCGTCAGTGGGGGCTTCACGGATAGGGCATTGCACGTGTAGTCAAGAAAGATATTTATAGCACTTTTCCGATCTTGAAGCTCTTTTGTACATTCCATGTAAACTACTATTGTCTTTTTCCAACCCTTAAAAGTAGAGTTTCCAGCCCAGAATTTTGAGACTTTTTGATATGTAAATTAATTAGGAGATGAAACTACTGAACAACACATTTTACTGCCTTATCTTTTGGGGTCAATTATGAGTCTAAATGGATTAAAATTTTAGAGACTTTTATTTCAATAAATAATGGAAAGAGAAGTCACAGCAAATATGGCTGCCTTTACTGGTATCGCAGAGCAGTTGTCTCTGTGCCAGCCCATCTACTAGTGCCTGGAGTATGACTTTATATTTAGTTTTCTTACTGTCTTCTCTGACCCTCAGGATGTTTGAGTTGACCTGCACTTTGCCGTTGGAGAAAGATTTGAAGATCACACTCTACGACTATGATATGATGTCAAAGGATGAGAAGATCGGAGAGACTGTCATAGATCTGGAGAATCGTTTTCTTTCTAAATATGGGGCTCAATGTGGCATTCCTCAAACATATTGCATGTATGAACCCCTTTATTGAAGTATATTTCTAGGGGAAGTAGACCATGGCATCTCGTACCATAAGTCATGTCTTATTCTGATTTATATTGTGATCTGTAGCCTCCAGTCTAAACCCTTTTCTGCAGATATTTAGTTCAACAAAATATCAAAATAGTTTACATAAACTAATTCTAATATGTTAGTATGAATTGATAACGTGAACCAAGCTTGGACTGACCCACAGGGGAGCAGGGAAGAACTCTGGTGGGCCCCTGGACATGGAAGGTTTAGGGACGTTTCTCAGGTGGAAAGGCAGGAAAAGAGAGGCAGAAAGCAAAAGGCATGTGCAGTCATGTATACTAGCTTTAGTATGGGCCTCAAGAAATAAGTTTAGTGATGTGCCCCAAAATTGTACTTCATTGGTGGGCCCAAAGAATTTACTTCCCTGGTGGGCCCCAAGAATAAACTCCACTGGTGGGACTCAAGAATCAACTTCACTGATGGGGCCCAAAAATTGACTTCACTGGTGGACACCAAGAATCAACTCCGCTGGTAGACCTCAAGAATCAACTGCACTAATGGGCCCCAAGAAACAACTGCACTAGTGGGCCCCAAGACTCATCTTCACTGGTGGCCCCAAGAATCAACTTTGCAGGTGGGCCTCATGAATCAATTTCACTGGTGGGTCCAAAGAATTTACTTCACTAGTGGGCTCCAAAAATAAACTCCACTGGTGGAACTCAAGAATCAACTTCACTGGTGGGCCCCAAAAATTTACTTCACTGGTCGACACCAAGAATTAACTCTGCTGGTGGGCCTCAAGAATCAACTTTACTGGTGGGCCCCAAGAATCAACTTCACTGGTGGGCCTCAAGAATCATCTTCACTGGTGGGCCTCAAGAATCATCTTCACTGGTGGGCCCCAAGAATCACATTCACTGGTGGATCCCAAGAACCAACTTTGCAGGTGGGCCTCATGAATCAATTTCACTGATGGGCCCAAATAATCGACTTCAATGGTGGGCCCCAAGAAACAACTGCACAGGTGGGCCTCAAGAATCAACATCACTGGTGGGCCCCAAGAATCACCTTCACTGGCGGGCCCCTAGAATCAACTTCACTGGTGGGCCCCAAGAATCACCTTCACTGGTGGGCCCCAAGAATCAACTTCACTGGTGGGCCCCTAGAATCAACTTCACTGGTGGGCCCCGAGAGTCAACTTTACTGGTGCACTCCAAGAATCAACT
Organism: Phyllomedusa bahiana; assembly: GCA_025379985.1. Classification (NCBI taxonomy): domain Eukaryota; kingdom Metazoa; phylum Chordata; class Amphibia; order Anura; family Hylidae; genus Phyllomedusa; species Phyllomedusa bahiana. The sequence goes on along the minus strand of JAODAL010018692.1, from coordinate 66,641 downwards.
CTACTGGAGGACCCAAAGAATCAACCTCACTGGATGGGCCCCATGTTCTACACCGACCATATAAGTATGAAATACTAACAGGTGTAAAAGAAATAATTGAGAGGAGGTAGGATTCTTGCCGCTTGAATTTTTGAGTTCTTGAACACTGTCTGAATGCTTAACCTTCCCATGCTCGCCACTGTCATGATCATTAGGATTTGTGTAATGTTTTGTCTGAAATATGTTATGTTGTTCCAGAAAACACTTTGGGCAGATCTATAAATTACAGAAATAAAGACCATAGATATTAGAGGTGTAGAGGTCATAGTCACCCCCTTTTCCTAGTCCGTAAAAGAGTTTAAAGCTTCCTTTGCTACATAATAATACAAAAGTATTGTAAATGACACTATATTAGTTGTGGGTTACATTTGTTGGGGGCTTCAGACTTTGTGTTATGGCTGAAGAGTTATCTTAAAAAAAAAAACACAATTTTTTTGTTTCTCTTTAGTTCTGGACCGAACCAATGGAGGGATCAGCTTCGGCCCTCACAGCTCCTTCATATTTTTGCCCAGCAACATAACCTCAAACCTCCGATCTACAAGAACAGCAAGATTTCATTCCGGAATCATGAGTTCAGCATCTCTGACATCGGTAAGGTTCAAAAATGTATAAGTTAAATGCTCCTGTTTATATCAGAGGACGTTGAAGGGTCTTGTCATGTACAGTACTGTGCTAGTTGTGGACTAAAATACTGTAAAGTAAAAATGTGTTACAAACAAAAGTGTTAATAGTTTATTTTTATCAGTTAACAAAATGTGAAGTGACTGAACAATAGAAATGTCAAACTTAACTAATATTTGGTGTGATCGCCCTTTGGGGTCCTGGAAGTGATAATGCTGCCCCCACAGATCTCTGATGTGATTATCCTCCAGTTTGTCTGGGATTACATGAAGAGACAGAAGGATCTGAGCAGCTACATCCACGGAAGATCTTGGCTTAGTTCTCCAAGATGTCTGGAACGACCTCCCTGCTGAGTTCCTTCATAACGATCTGCAAGTATCTTTAAGAATAGGCAAAGGGCAGTCACACCAAATATAGACACTGTCATGTTTCAAAGGGACTATGTTGCAGAAAAAAAGGCAAATAAAGAGTATACAGACCATCCCTGAAACATCTCTTATGGAAGGGTAAAGTGAATCCTTGGGACGAAAATAGCAGATGCTGTTTAGCCGATATCAGGGACCTGAGGAGCATAGTCAGGACACCGAGAAGGCAGATATGGGAACAATGGAGTCCGGACAAACAGATATGACAACAGGAACAATTCAGGAACAGCAGACTTGTACCAGCAGGTGTGACAACAGGAACAATTCAGGAACAGCAGACTTGTACCAGCAGGCGTGACAACATTACCAACGAAGGAACAGCAGACTTGTACCAGCAGGCGTGACAACATTACCAACCAAGGAACAGCAGACTTGTACCAGCCGGTGTGACAAAATTACCAACAAAGGAATAGCAGACTTGTACCAGCAGGTGTGACAATATTACCAACGAAGGAATAGCAGACTTGTACCAGCAGACGTGACAATATTACGAACAAAGGAATAGCAGACGTGTCCCAGCAGGCCTGACGACATTACCAACGAAGGACCAGCAGACTTGGACCAGCAGGTGTGACAACACTCCCAACCAAGGCACAGCAGACTTGTACCAGCAGGTGTGACAACATTACCAACGAAGGAATAGCAGACTTGTACCAGCAGACGTGACAATATTAAGAACAAAGGAATAGCAGACTTGTACCAGCAGGCGTGATGACATTACTAACGAAGGAACCGCAGACTTGTACCTGCAGGTTTGACAACATTACCAACGAAGGAATAGCAGACTCGTACCAGCAAACGTGACAATATTAAGAACAAAGGAATAGCAGACTTGTACCAGCAAATGTGACAATATTAAGAACAAAGGAATAGCAGACTTGTACCAGCAGGCATGAGGACGTTACCAACGAAGGAGCAGCAGACTTGTACCAGCAGGTGTGACAACATTACAAACCAAGGAACAGCAGACTTGTACCAGCAGGTGTGACAACATTACCAACGAAGGAATAGCAGACTTGTACCAGCAGACGTGACAATATTAAGAACAAAGGAATAGCAGACTTGTACGAGCAGGCACGAGGACGTTACCAACGAAGGAACAGCAGACTTGTACCAGCAGGCGTGACGACATTACCAATGAAGGAATAGCAGACTTATACCAGCAGGTGTAAAAACATTACCAACGAAGGAATAGCAGACTTGTACCAGCAGGCGTGACAATATTAAGAACAAAAGAATAGCAGACTTGTACCAGCAGGCGTGATGACATTACCAACGAAGGAAGAGCAGACTTGTACCAACAGGCATGACAATAATAACAATGGAGGAACAGCAGGTGTGGCAGCAGGAACAGAAGATTTGGACCAGCAGGCAGATACCAGGAAACCAGGATAAAACAGCAACCAGCAGGCAGGAAAAACACACCAGAAAACAAGTACTAAAGACTCAGAACCAAGGGCAGGAACATATCCAGCAGTGGTCAGAACTAGGCAGGAAACAAATGTAGGACTAGGGTCACAGGAACGCAGTAACTCAGAAGGTATGAGACTTAGTGCTATAGACCTTAGCTTATGCATCAGATACTCAGGCCTAGACTTGTTTGTTAACTTAGCCAGATAGGAGTTGAGCTGCAGCCGAAGGAGTACTGATGCCAGAATTTACAGTTGCTGTGCTGTAGAGCCAAAGCCAAATTCCACCACTAGGATCTAAAGAAAAGTTACTTATACAAGAGAGGCAGTGAAACTTGCAGATCATGACAATGACTTTGTGTAGATTTCTCTTACTTCATTCACTTTGCATTTTGGTAATTAATAGAGTAAACTATAAACATTTGTAATCTTTGAAGGTATTTTTACTTTGCAGCATTTTTTACAGCCCTGCCTACAACTTTTGAACAGTACTATAGATCTCACTTTCAGCAGCAGTCAGTAGCCTTATAACATTATCGATTTCACTATGGACCAAAATACCTGATACGGAGTTCCTTCTTGGTCTCCTCTAACTGTTAATTACATGTGAACGATGGACAATTAGCAGCCATTCATACATAATTTTCTCTAATGGTGGGATGTCAAACTTATTTTCCAAAGAGCGACATCAGCATTGTGGTTATGGTTGCCCTCTAAGGCCCATTGGATGATGGATAAGGTGATTGGGTAGGACTGTCAAGCTGTGCCACCGCCTATGAGGTGCTGAACAAATTGATGTGGAGATGCTTTCTGGAGCTTCAAATTCAAGATGCTGCACAGTCCCTGGCCTGGTGCTGTTGCCTACTGACTGACTACTGACTATTAGGGATGAGCGATTATAATCGACAAAGTTGAAATCGGCACGATTATTAGGCTGATCGGAAAGTTCCGATCACTCGATATTTTACGTGACAATCTGCAGATAATCTATTAATATCGCGCCATTTTCGGCGCTTCTTGTCATTTTGGCGGCCAGCAAATCAGCTTAGAGCATAGAGCAGGGTGAGCTGGGTGTGCGGCGTCATTACTGTGATGTGTATGGTTGTCATTGGCTGCAAAAATCACATGACCTCGTTTTGCATAGAACAGCGTTTCCTGTTCAGCATCAGTGTTTCAGTGTCTCTCACTTGAGCAGGACGTGTGCTAGATCTCTCCTCAATACAGCTCAGCTCAGAGACAAAGTTCTCTTTATTCCTACAGCAAACTTTGCTTTTCTCTGTTAAAATTTGAATATTGGTTTATTCGAGAATTTCAGTTCTTTGTTAGTTATACATAGCCTTTTAAAGAAGCATCTCGCGCTGTACAGCCACGAAGGGGGGGGGGGGCAGACGGACAGACAGACAGACAGGCTTTGGAAAGGAGGGTGTATATTGTGCAGCCCAGACTCTGCTTTGAACCTGCATTGAAATGGCATTTTTTTTTTACAACTTTTTGGCCAGCACACCTCGCACCTGAGGTGAAATATTTCAAAGACCCACCTTGTACTTAAATTTGGATGCAGAAATTTTCTAGCAACCGCTGGTGTATTTAATTGGTGCAAAAACCACCTTTTCTTATCCGTATAACTTTTAAATAGCTGAATTTCACTTTAGTGCAGCCCAGTTTTGTTCAAAGAGCCACCTTGTACTTAAGGTGCTCCTTCCAGTGCTGGCGACAACACTCAAGCCAGCGGATCGTCAGTTGCAGGACCGTCAGGCCTGTCATCGCTGGGTCAGGGCCCTGTGAATCTAAGTAACGAACATCGTCGCCAATCTGTTCTTCAGTGGTCAATGCAACCTGCATCCAGCAGTCTTACCTCCTCGTCCTCCCAGTCACGGCCACAAATCTGTGGGTCAGACATGTTTAAGGGACATACTGCGGTCCAGGACAGGTATAGTCAATGTCCAGTTCAACTACAATGGTGGTTCAAAGACTCCTTTTTCCGGCACTTTTTAATCTGGGGTCATGCAGGTTTGGGGCTCATGCTGTGGCCCAGGACAGGTATAGTCAATGTCCAGTGAAACTAAAATGGTGGTTGAAAGACTCCTTTTTCCGGCACTTTTTAAATGTGGGGGTCATGCAGGTTTGGGGCTCATGCTGTGGCCCAGGACAGGTATAGTCAATGTCCAGTTCAACTAAAATGGTGGTTGAAAGACTCCTTTTTCCGGTACTTTTTAATCTGGGGGTCATGTAGATTTAAGGGTCATTTTGTGGTACAGGACAGGGATAGTCAATGTCCAGTTCAACTAAAATGGTGGTTGAAAGACTCCTTTTTGCGGCACTTTTTAAATGTGGGGGTCATGCAGGTTTGGGGCTCATGCTGCGTTCCAGGACAGGGATATTCAATGTCCAGTTCAAGTAAGATGATGGTTCAAATCATACTGCCTTCTGGCACTTTTTAATTTGTGGGTGATGCAGGTTTAAGGGTCAGGCTGTGGTACAAGACAGGGATAGTAAATGGTCTGTGACTTTTTTTCTGTGGCTTTTATAACCTAAGTGTGTTGCCTAAGATGTAGCACGTATCCATTTGACTGTTGTGGATGTTAATTCCAGCTTCTCCATCCCTGTTTGGGTGTAATAATGAAGGTGTTGTTCCTCTCCCATAGACTTTAATGGTCATCGGCGATAATCTGTTATCGACTATTGGATATCGTCATGATAATTGCCGATATCGACTATCGAATCGATAACGATAGTTTACACAATCGCTCATCACTACTGACTATACAAAAATAGGTTTCAGCAGCATTAATAGACCCACTGGAAGATAAAGTATTGAGTGCATGCCAATAAGACCAGGATCATGGTCTATGAAAATGTCCAAAACTGCAGAGAAGCAGCACATCCAAAAATGTGGTAGTTTATTCACCCAACAGCAGCAATGTTTTGGCTCTGAACATAGCCTTTCTCAAGCTAAACCATATTTTTGGATGTGCTGCCTATCTTCATTTTTTTGACTACTGACTGTGTCCTGCAGCAAAATGAAGAGCTGGACCTTCAGATTCCAGACATTGTCCATTTAGCCAATAGAGGGCCTTGAAGGGTGGCTAGGGTTCCTGGTTAGGTTTTTCAGCGTTTTGCCACTGCCTGTAAGTTGCTAAACATAGCAAGCAGTGTGGAGGTACAGGCCAGACCTCCAAATCCAAGATGACACCCGCTCCTTGTGATGGCGCTGCCACCTCTGCCAGGTACTCCAGGAAATGTGAAAAGCCAGTCCTTCTGAGTCCAGACATTGTCCAAAGGAGCATTGAAGGGCCTAAGAGGCTGGCATAGGTGCTTGGTTTGGGCTGTCAAAGCTGTTTGTTGCTGAGAGATGGGCATGGAGGTACAACCAGAGCTCCGAATCCAAGATGGCACCCACTCTCTGTGCCAGTTCTACTGCTTCTGCCAAGAGCTGGCTGCAATCTCCTGTTAGTAGGGAGATCCGGTTCTTCTGAATCTGGACCTTATCCATTCGCCATGTTCGCCATGTTATCCATTCGCCTGTTCGCCATGTTATCCATTCGCCTGTTCGCCATGTTATCCATTCACCTGTTCGCCAAGTTATCCATTCGCCATGTTCGCCATGTTATCCATTCGCCTGTTCGCCATGTTATCCATTCGCCTGTTCGCCATGTTATCCATTCGCCTGTTCGCCATGTTATCCATTCGCCATGTTCGCCATGTTATCCATTCGCCTGTTCGCCATGTTATCCATTCGCCTGTTCGCCATGTTATCCATTCGCCATGTTCGCCATGTTATCCATTCGCCATGTTCGCCATGTTATCCATTCGCTGTTGCCATGTTATCCATTCGCCTGTTCGCCATGTTATCCTCATTTCGCCATGTTACGCCATGTTATCCATTCGCCTGTTCGCCATGTTATCCATTCGCCTGTTCGCCATGTTAGCCATTAGCCTTTTCGCCATGTTATACATTCGCCATGTTCGCCATGTTATCCATTCGCCTGTTCGCCATGTTATCCATTCGCCTGTTCGCCAGGTCTAAGCTCTTGCTTACATAAAATGATGTGTCGTCTTAGATTTGGACCGAGGGCCTGTGGATTGACGCATGTGGTCTAATGTATAATGTTCTAGAAAAGCGGTAGTAGTATAAGGTCTCTACTGGTCTTCAGCCTATTCACAGAAAGTAAGCAGGGTTTTTTTTAAATGATAAGGAATTTAAGCACAATGTGCATGGATTTGAATACTGGACTAATAATGTGTATAAAATACGAAATTCTGATACATCCTTTGCATTTTTCTTTCTTGACAGAGGACAGTAAATTCCCAAATCCACATCTGGGACCCCCTGAGGAACGTCTTGCCCTCCATGTCCTGAGGAAACAGGCTCTTGTTTGTGAACATGTTGAGACAAGATCCCTGTACAGCCCCTTGCAGCCTGATATAGAACAGGTACGCAGCCTTTATCATACATGTTATAAAGCAGCAGCACGCAGATACAGTGGACCTCGTTGTAACATACACCGAGATCAAAGTCAGCACCTTCCTAGCGGCATGATAACAAGATGCTAAGAGTCACGGTGAGGAGGTCGAGGCAGGTGCACTGGCACCACATCTAACGTTCCCCAGTTCTTTATACTTTACTAGCGTCTGTACAGATTTATGACCCTCTCGTAGGTTTACTATAATTTCCCTCATTCTTATTACACAAGGTTTTCATTCTTTCTGAACCAACTAAAAAAAAAAAATTATCTACATTTTGACACTTAAAGTAAATCTCCAGCCGGGCGTCAAAGTTTGTCTCCTGTCTTCAGCATAATCTTCCTATCACTCTATGAGCATTTTGAGATTTCTATTTTTGTCAAATTTTGCAATGAGCAGTTTTTCCTTGCACAGATCTTATCATCATTCAGTGGGTGGGGGAGGAGACTGGCTCCGCTTTCTGCTCTTGATTGACATGTCACTTATCTGAGGTCACATGACACTCAGGGGCGTGGTCTTATATAACCCCTTCCCGCCGCAGCCTATTTTTTCTTTGTCACGTTCATTTTTCACTTCCTCCCTTTCCCCAGAGCCATAACTTTTTTTATTTTTCCATCTACATACACATGAGAGCTTTCAATTTGAAGGACAAGATGTATCTTCAAAAAGTCTAACAAAAATATTTTGGACAGCACAGTAGTCCTTAATCTTCCTTAGGACCCCTTCAAAAATGCAACAGACGACCAAATGGGAGCAGTCCCACTTCCTCCTCTAATACTCCAGAAAACGATACCATGGGTTATCCTTTATTTACATGGGTATCCTTTATTTACATGGGTATCCTTTATTTACAATCCCAGTACATATAGCAGCGTAACAGCAACATTTCGACTCACATCCTGAGTCTTTATCAAGCATGTCAATTAATCTCCAAAAAAATGGGAATCTCGCAAGAGAACAGAGAGAGTGACTATTAATCACTTATTTACTATATTTAATTCATATATTTTGCAAAGGAAACTTAAAATCTATCATTCTAATCTATAAGACACTAAAACGTAACTTTTTTATTTAACCCTTTAAAAACCCTCTATACACATATTTAAAACCTGATTTTTCTAATTTAATTTTTCCCTTCCTAATTGGGAATAACCCCTTTCCATTAAAGTCGGGGGGAACCCACCACTAAACGGGAAAAACCCCTTTATAACCAGTAATTTACTAATCCAGTACGGGATCCCAACCCCCTATTTGGGCATTATCCCTACAAATGGATTTTAAAACATATAAGGTTTTCCTTGTAACACCCTCTAAACGGTGAATTTTTTGTAGACAGGGTGAAAAATTTTGCTGTTTTGGGCAGACATGGTTAGTATGCGTAGCAGAAAAAAAAAGGGGGGGGAAGGGTTTTTGGGGATTCCCTGAGGCAATTAGTGAGCCAGAATGGCTGTGTACCTAAGAGGATTAAAAAAAGGAATGAGCTACACCCCGGACCGGGCCCCCTTTACCCTGATGAAGCCGGGTTTCTGGTAAACATTTGGGAGGTCAGGCTGACATTTTAAATTGTGATTTCCACCTCTGTCTACAAAGTATCACCCCCTGCGAGGGTTTTTTTACAAGGGAAGCCCTTTTATGTTTTATGTCCCAAATAGGGATAACTGCCCAAAAAGGATGCTTGGGGGCCTGTACTGGAGTTAGTTAAAATTTCTGTTATTATAAAGGTTTTTTTTTTTGTAGGGGGGTTCCCCCAGACTTGATATGGAAAGGGAGTTTTCCTTCAAAGTAGGAAGGGAAAAATTGAGAGGTTGAAATCAGGTTTTTAAATAGTTGTATGGGTTAAGTGTTTACATAATAAAAGTTCTTTTAGTGTTTTATAGATTTAGAACTGTAGAGTTTAAAATTTGCCCATGGGAAAAAAGAAAATATTTGAAACAGTGGCCCTAAAAATAACCTTGTGATTAAAAACCACCTTTCTTTTATTCAATTATATGATTTCTACTTTGTGTTTTTAGGGGAAACTACAAATGTGGGTGGACTTGTTTCCCAAGTCATTTGGACCCCCAGGCCCGCCGTTTAATATCACACCCAGGAAAGCAAAACGGTGAGATTTATGACATTGTACATAATAAATCTTTTTTTATTTAAAGGCCAACATATTCCGCAGCACTTTAAAATGAGGTATAAGCAAGACAAACCCAGCATTACACAGTAAAAAAAAATTTTCACAGATGAACGGGGTGTGGGGGCCCGCTCTTGGGCTTACAATCTTTTTACCGGAGGGGGGAAGAGAAGGGTAAAAAGGCTAGGTTTACAAGGGGCCAACCATGTGACAAAATTATGGGGGTGGTTTACATTGGTAAACCTCCCTTAAAACCAACATCTATATACAGTAAGTTCCGGGAGTGCCCAGGTGTGGGGGGTGACAGGTGTGGTATGCAGGTGGGGTTAGCAATTAGGGATTTTGGTAGGCCCCGACTGAGGATAGGAGGTTGGATGATTGAGGAAAGTAATCTGATATCAGAGCAGAGGGGAAGCGGGTAGGTATGACAGGGGTGAGGGGGAGATGTAGGGGGTGCAGCACGTGGGGGAGAAAGGGGGGAGTGGGTAAAAAGAGATGGGGAGGAGGTTTGAGGGTCAGCAGTGGAGAGGGCGTGGGGTGGTGACAAGGGGGGGAGGGATGTAAGGGTGCGCATTTTGGGGAGACCGGGTAGGGTGGTAGACAGAGTGAGGAGGAAAATATAGAGGGTGCGCACTATGGGGGACCGGGGTAGGGGGGTAGACAGAGATGAGGGAGGAGTGTGGGGGTTTTCAGCACTGGGAGAACTGGGTAGGGTGGTAGGACAAAAAGAGGGAGGAGATGTAGAGGGTGCAGCACTGTGGGAGAGACCCGGGGAGGGGTTAGACAGAGATAGGGAGGGAGTAAAGGATGCAGCACTGGGGAGACCGGGGTAGGGTGGTAGACAGTTATGAGGGAGGTGATGTAGGGGTGCAGCGCTGTGGAAGACCGGGGGGTAGGGTGGCAGACAGAGATGAAGGGAGATGTAGGGGGGCAGCATGGGAGAGACCGAGTGGGTGGTAGACAGAGATGAGGGAGGAGATTGAGAGGGTGCAGCATGTGGAGAGAGGGTAGGGTGGTTTGAAAGGAAGAGGGAAAAATGTAGGGGTGCGCACTTTGGAGAGACCCGGGGAGTGGGTAGACAAAGAAAGAGGGGGGGAGATGTAGAGGGTGCGCACGGGAGAGACGTGTAGGGTGGTAGAAACGAGAATTTGGGGAGGAGATGTAGGGGTGCAGCACTGTGGGAAAAAACCGGGTAGGGTGGTTTGACAGGATGGGAGGAATGTAGAGGGTGCGCACTGTGGAGAGAGTGTAGGGGGGTAGATAGAGATGGAGGGAGTGAGGGGGTGAGCAAGTGGAAGGAAACCGGGTGGGGGTAGACAGGATGGGGAGGAGATGTAGGGGTGCAGCATGTGGAGAAACGGGTAGGGGGAAACAGAGATGAGGGAGGAGGTGTAGAGGATGCAGCACTGTGGGGAGACCGGGTAGGGGGGTAAAGACGAGATGAGGGGGGGATTTATGGGGTGCAGCGCTGTGGGGGAGAACCCGGGGAAGGTGGTAAACAGAGATGAGGGGGGAAGTGTAGGGGGTCGCATGTGGGGCCGGGTAGTTGGTAGACAAAGATGAGGGGGAGTGTAGAGGGGGCAACTATGGAAAAGGACTGGTAGGGTGGTAAATGAGGAGGAGATGTGGGGGTGCAGCACTGTGAAGACCGGGGTAGGGGGGAGACAAGATGAGGGGGGAGATGAGGGGGTCAGCCCGTGGGAGACCGGGTAGTGTGGAGACAAAGATGAGGAGGAGTGTAGGGGTCACATATGGGGAGACTGTGTAGGGTTGGTAGATAGAATGAGGGAGGAGATGTAGGGGGTACACTGTGGAGGACCGGGGGTAGGGTGGTAGACAGAATGAGGGAGGGAAAATGGGGGCATGCTGGGGGAAGGGGTAGGGTGTAGCGTGAGGGGGGAGATGTAGGGGGTTCAGACTGTGGGAAAATGGGAGGGGGTTAGAAAATGAGGGAGGGAGATTGGGGGTGAGCACTAGGAAGACCCGGGGGGGGTGGTAGACAGAGATGAGGGAGAGGGTATAGGGGGGCAGCGTTGGAGAACCAGGTAGGTGGTCAAAGATGAGGAAGGAGATTAGGGGGTTTTCAGCATGTGGAGAGACCGGGGTAGGGTGGAGAGTGAGGGGGAGATGTAGGGGTGAGCATGTGGATAGCTGGATGAGTGGGTTTGAGAAGAGGGAGGGTGTAGGGGGGGTGCAGAACTGACAAACCGGGTAGGGGGTAGAACAGATAGGGGGGCGATGTAGGGGTGCAGCACTGTGGAAACCGGGTAGGGTTAGACGAGATGAGGGAGGAATGTAGGGGGATGTGACACTGTGGAGAAACCGGGTTAGGTGGTGACAGAGATGAGGAGGAGATGTAGGGGTGCAGACTTGGGGGTGGGGGTAGGGGGGTAGATAGAGTGAAAAGGGGGTCATGTAGGGGGTGCAACACTGTGAAGAGATGAGAAGGGGGGAGAAGGGATGAGGGAGGAGATGTAGGGGGGTTTCAGCGCTGTGAGGCTTTGTTGTGAAGGTGATTATTTGTTATTTCTGTACTGAATGGGGAAAACCAGAGGGATAACAGGGTAGAGCATTTTAGTATAGCGCTGGAAAAAATAGATGAGCCTGGCTGCTCTTTCAGGGCAGATTTGGGAGGGGAGGTTTACAGAGAGGGGACCCATAAAAAAAGGGGTTTACAGTTCAAACGAGAAGAATAAGAGCAACAAAGGGAGTTTGAGTTGTTTCCCATAAGAAAAGGACGGATTCTGGAGATGTTTTTTAGGGGAGGGACGGAGCGGGCCAGGGATTGGATATATGGGGTGAAGGCAGATGAATCTAGTATACCCGAGTAGCGGGGCCCGCTGCCTAGGGGGTTATGGTGTGCCAACACTGAAAAACAGAATTAGCGGGTAGGGTTGGGTTTGTAGATGGCGGAAAGAAAGAAATTGATTTAGTGAGGTTTAGTTTAAGTGGAAAAAATGATGTCAGAGAGAGCGGACGCAGTCCCTGGTGTTTTGTGCGAGCAGGAGGAGTCGGGGGGGAGGGGGTAATTGGGTTGTCACGCATAGAGATGGACCCGGAAGCCAAAAAGCTGGGGGTTTTTCCAAGGGGGGGGTGTGTAGAGTGAAAAAGGAAGGGGGGACCTAGAAAACTGGTCCCTGAGGGAAATCCCAAAAGCAGGGGGAAGAGGAGAAAGGTAGAAAATGAAAAAGGACATGAAGGGCGGTCAGAGAGGTGGATGAGAACCAAAGCGGAAGGCGTGTCCGGAGGCCCGTGGGTGAGCTGGGGGGGGAGAAGATGGGGTCAACGTGGTCAAACGCTGCGAGGATCAGAAGAAAGGGAACTAGAGTATTTGCCCTTTAGGTAGATGCGAGGGAAACATTTGAGCTTTACTAGAGCAGTTTTCTGTGGGTTTTAAGGTGCGGAAACCTAATTTTTGAGGATCGAAAACAGTTTAGAGAGATAGCGGACAGGTGAGAGTGACCAAGCATTCCCGGATTAGGATGAAGGGAAAGGGTTTGAGCCCTGTCGGTAATTTGCAGCACAGGGTGTTCCAGAGGGGGCTTTTTTTGTAAAGGGGTTTTTAGAGCATCTTTAAACAAAAATGGAAAGTTTGTGGAGAAAGGTTTAAGATTGCAGTAAAATTAGATAGGATAGCTGGGAGAAATGGACGGACAAAGGGGAGAGGGAAATTGGTCACTAGAGCAGGTGTGGGACGAGCAGACAGGAGAAGCCTGGACACTTCTTTTTCTGTCATTGGGTCAAGAGCTGAGAACAGACTTTAAGACATGAGGGGAGGGACAGGAGGGGTGATGCTTGGGGTTTGAGATGAGATGTTTTGCCAGATACTGTTGATTTTGTCTTTGAAGTGAGTGGCCAGGTCTTCAGCACAGAGGTCAGTGACCGGGGCCTGAGCTTTGGGCCTGAGGAGGGAGTGGAAGGTGTCAAAGAGGCGTTTTGGGTTGTTGTGTAGTGTGGAGATGAGGGAGGTGAAATATTTTTGTTTGGCGCAGTGAAGGGCAGTGTGGTAAGTCCTGAGCATGAATTTGTAATAGAGAAAGTCTGCAGGTAGCTTCGACTTCCTCCACAGAGTTCAGTGCACCTGGAGCATTGCCTCAGAAAGCACAAAGCAGATACATTCCATACATAGGGCAAAGATAGTGCAATTCAGACTGTATTTGCTCCATGGATCTCCATGGCTCCTCCGCGTTATCTGTTGGAATGAATCATTCATGGATACAGCAAACGGGGAGGACAGATGTGATGTGAATGATGCGTCAGGCAATGTTCACACGGCTTATTTTGGGACATATCTCACCCCGTATTTTGCACCGTACTGCGCAAATTACGGCTGGAATCCGTCCCAGTCATTACGGTAATCCACAGTCCTCATAGAGAACTATGGATTACGTCTCCTCTCCCTGCTCGTGCAATACGGCGAGTGAGGAGAGAAGTGACATGCTAATTATTCATGGCGTATCCGTGCCGTGGATAATGCATGTCTATGGGGCCGGCGAGCTCGGGCCCCCCCTCCCCCCGCTCCTGCCCCCGCCCCCGTACACACGGCATAATTGCGGGGCGAAATACATCCCGCAATTAAGCCATGTGAACATAGCCTTACAGTCAAGGGGCATGTTCACATGACAGGTGTTTCCTATCCCCATATCTCTTCTGCCCAAACCGAATCCGAGGAGGATCCACTTCGAAGAATGGACATTGTTTCCACACCAAGGATTTTAAACCATGATTTGAAAATGAACACACTGGTTCTCCGTCTGATCCAATCAGGTGAATCTACCTCTATGTATTTGAGGAAACCCAGACATGGAGAACATACAAACTCCATGTGGATATTGTTCTTGGTGGGGTATGAAGCCAGGACCGCAGTACTGCAAAGAAAAGAATGCTAACCACTGAGCCACTGTGCTGCATCACACTAACCACTGAGTCACCGCGCTGCATCACACGAACCACTGAGCCACCGTGCTGCATCACACTAACCACTGAGCCACCGTGCTACATCACACTAACCACTGAGCCACCGTGCTGCATCACACTAACCACTGAGCCACCGCGCTGCATCACACTAACCACTGAGCCACCGTGCTGCATCACACTAACCACTGAGCCACCGTGCTGCATCACACTAACCACTGAGCCACCGTGCTACATCACACTAACCACTGAGCCACCGTGCTGCATCACACTAACCACTGAGCCACCGTGCTGCATCACACTAACCACTGAGCCACCATGCTGCATCACACTAACCACTGAGCCACCGTGCTGCATCACACTAACCACTGAGCCACCGCACTGCATCACACTAACCACTGAGCCACCGTGCTGCATCACACTAACCACTGAGCCACCGTGCTGCATCACACTAACCACTGAGCCACCGTGCTGCATCACACTAACCACTGAGCCACCGTGCTGCATCACACTAACCACTGAGCCACCGTGCTGCATCACACTAACCACTGAGCCACCGTGCTGCATCACACTAACCACTGAGCCACCGTGCTGCATCACACTAACCACTGAGCCATCATGCTGCATCACACTAACCACTGAGCCACCGTGCTGCATCACACTAACCACTGAGCCACCGTGCTGCATCACACTAACCACTGAGCCACCGTGCTGCATCACACTAACCACTGAGCCACCGTGCTGCATCACACTAACCACTGAGCCACCGTGCTGCATCACACTAACCACTGAGCCACCGTGCTACATCACACTAACCACTGAGCCACCGTGCTGCATCACACTAACCACTGATCCACCGTGCTGCATCGCACTAACCACTGAGCCACCGTGCTGCATCACACTAACCACTGAGCCTGCATCACACTAACCACTGAGCCACTGTGCTGCACCACACTAACCACTGAGCCACCATGCTGCATCACACTAACCACCGAGCCACTGCGCTCCATCACACTAACCACTGAGCCACCGTGCTGCATCACACTAACCACTGAGCCACCGTGCTGCATCACACTAACCACTGAACCACCGCACTGCATCACACTAACCACTGAGCCACTGCGCTGCATCACACTAACCACTGAGCCACCGTGCTGCATCACACTAACCACTGAGCCAGCGTGCTGCATCACACTAACCACTGAGCCACCGTGCTGCATCACACTAACCACTGAGCCAACGTGCTGCATCACACTAAACACTGAGCCAACGTGCTGCATCACAATAAACACTGAGCCACCGTGCTGCATCACACTAACCACTGAGCCACAGTGCTGCATCACACTAACCACTGAGCCACCGCGCTGTATCACACTAACCACTGAGCCAATGTGCTGCATCGCACTAAGCCCTGAGCCACCGTGCTGTATCACACTAACCACTGAGCCATCGTGCTGCTTCAGTCTATGCACTGAGCCACCGTGCTGCTTCACACTAACCACTGAGCCACCGTGCTGTATCACACTAACCACTGAGCCATCGTGCTGCATCACACTAACCACTGAGCCACCATGCTGCATCACACTAATCACTGAGCAACCGTGCTGCATCACACTAACCACTGAGCCACCGAGCTGCATCACACTAACTACTGAACCACCGTGCTCCATCACAACTAACTACTGAACCACCTGCTACTATCACACTAACCACTGAGCCACCGAGCTGCATCACACTAACCACTGAGCCACCGTGCTGCATCACACTAACCACTGAGCCACCGTGCTGCATGCTCCATCAAAAATATTTGCATCAAAACACTTTTTTTCCTCTAAGAAAATAGTACAAAAACTGCATGACAAATAGCATGACACCCGAAAAAGCATGCAGTGTAATTAGTTACGGATCTCTATAAAATGTTCTGTGGTCATTCTCATACAAGAGGTTTGCTATCGCTCTCCGCTGCCTCTTCCGACCTCGGCACGCTCTATAGGATACAGCACACAGCAACCTGCAGCTTCTAAACAAGCAGGGAATTTACTCATGAATTACTAATGCTAACGTGTCACCGATGTCCTTGGGAGCCCATTTTCGGTAAGGATTATGCAAGATTCCCAGGGGCTGTCAGTATAAATAATTTACCTCCAGCTCCGAGCAGCCATGACATCATCACAGTCGCACAATCTGGGACGGCAGCGTGATTTTCATTTATTGTATTCATTGACATAGCGCCGTCATATTCCACAGCGCAGTACAGAGACTTCTGGCAGTCACAGTGCTCCCCTTCCCCATTAGGGGCTCAGTCTCATGGGTTCATATATCACTTCAGAGCCCGTGTCCATTGTTTTGCACTGATCTTAGTATGAGGACAAAGCAAATAATAAAGGGCTAATAAACCAAATATCAGAAGCTTATAATAGTTCAATGGCGCTAATAGACACGTGTGCTGTATAGAAGGTTCTCAGCATTGGAGATATGGGATATAAAGCAGTGATCGCGGGGGCAGGAAGGTTGTGGACTTTCTGTTAGATATCAGAAAATGGCTGATAACAGGGACAATAGATTATCAGATTAGTATCCCTTTAAATGGACCAGAGGTTACGGTAAGGGAGATTCCCATCAGTACATCTGCTGAGAATCCATAGACATAAGATAAGAAGAAAGTCTGAGCAGTCACCGTGCAATACTGACATTTGAACAATGAAAAAGTCTGAAATTTACTGCTATTCTTTGTGTTTCCATCTCTTACCACACATCTGCTTGCTGTCAGTGAATACTTAGATCATTATCTACATCCAAAGACTAAATACCAATACAGACCTGCTACTTTTAATACTTTTAAGTCGGACTGATCCATGAGGGAGCAAGGGGAAACCCATGGTGGGCCTGGGAGAGAGACAGAGAAAGAGATGCAGAAAGCAAGAGATATGTGCAGTATATGGAGTAGCTGTAGGGTTGGCCCCATGAATCAACTCCACTGGTGGCCCCAAGAATCATCTCCACTGGTGGCCCCAAGAATCATCTCAACTGGTGGGCCCCAAGAATCAACTGCACTGGTGGCCCAAGAATAAACTCCACTGGTGGGCCCCAGATATCAGTTCCACCAGTCGCCCCAAGAATCAACTCCACTGGTGGCCTCAAGAATCAATTCCACTAGTGGCCCCAATAATCAGCTCCACTGGTGGCCTCAAGAATCAACTCCCCTGGTGGACCCAAGAATCAACTCCCCTGGTGGCCTCAAGAATCAACTCCCCTGGTGGCCTCAAGAATCAACTCCCTGGTGGACCCAAGAATCAACTCCCCTGGTGGCCCCAAGAATCGGCTTCACTGGTGGCCCCAAGAATCAACTCCACTGGTGGCCCCAAGAATCAACTCCACTGGTGGACCCAAGAATCAACTCCCCTGGTGGCCCCAAGAATCGGCTTCACTGGTGGCCCCAAGAATCTGCTTCACTGGTGGCCCCAAGAATCTGCTTCACTGGTGGCCCCAAGAATCAACTCCACTGGTGGCCCGAAGAATCAACTCCCCTGGTGGCCCCAAGAATCGGCTTCACTGGTGGCCCCAAGAATCAACTCCCCTGGTGGCCCCAAGAATCGGCTTCACTGGTGGCCCCAAGAATCATCTCCACTGGTGGCCCCAAGAATCGCCTTCACTAGTGGGCACAAGAATCATCTCCACTGGTGGGCCCCAGGAATCATCTCCACTGGTGGCCCCAAGAATCAACTCCACTGGTGGCTCCAAGAATCGCCTTCACTGGTGGGCCCAATAATCAACTCCACAGGTGGCCACAAGAATCTACTCCACTGGTGGACCCCAAGAATCAACTCCAATGGTTGCCCCAATAAACATCTCCACTGGTGGGCACCAAGAATCATCTCCACTGGTGGGCCCACGAATCACCTCCACTGGTGGGCTCCAAGAATCATCTCCACTGGTGGCACCAAAAATCAACTTCACTGGTTGCCCCAAGAATCATCTCCACTGGTGGCCCCAGGAATCATCTCCACTGGTGGCCCCAGGAATCATCTCCACTGGTGGGCCCCAAAACTCATCTCTCCTGATGGCCCCAGGCACCCCAGCCCGACACTAAATACAGATTTTAGTACAGACATACTGGCAGTGTAGAACTAGGGTGCCCAGGAACCACAGGTGGAGTTGATTCTTGGGGCTCACCGGTGGAGTTTGCTTTAGGGGTCCACTCTGCAGCTTCTGTACATGCCTTCTATGTTCTGCCTCTTGCTCTTTGCCTCTTTCTCTGCTTTTCTGCCTCTCCCGTGGATGTATATGCAACTAAAAGACATCTCCAGGTCTGCTATGTGCAGGGGGCCACCGGGGGTTTCCCTATTCCTCTGTGGGTCGGTCCGAGCCTCCATACTGGTGCTGCACGCTATAGCAACATTATAGAGTTTAATGCACAAATTTAGAGAGTTAAAGGGGTTGTCTCACTACAGGGATCGCTGCTTTTTATGTTAAAGATCTTGTAAAAACAAGTCACTTTGCAATATTTGTCCATTAACAGTGTCCTACCTATTCCTAGATATCCCCTCTTGTATGGGCTGCATCAGCTCCATAGGTTACTATAGCTACAGACCTGTCCGATCTCTCCTGATAGGCTGCCAGCACTGGTTGCTATAGCTACAGACCTGGCTTCTACTGCAGCCTAGTAGAAGCCAGTAAACACGCCCCTGAATTCATATTGAAACCAAGAAAACAGGACTGAGGTGAGATGAATCAGTGTAGTGAGACAACCCCGTTAAGGAAACAAATAAAACCTACAAAACGTGAAGCTGAGGGTTTGCTACAATGGTATATACTATGTAAATCCTGCGAGATAAAGAGCTTCAGCTACAGAATGATACGTTTACCTGCCCTGATACATTGTAGCAAACTGTCAGGACAAGAGAGAAATCTGTGCTGCTGAGGTGCTAACTCACAGAGGATTGTCCAGACTAAATACAATTGCAGCAAACCCTCAGCTATGAGACATATTAGGTCTGTACAGGCTTCCAGCATCTCCTATTGTGGGTCACTCTCTCTAATGGGGCAAAACTGTAGGGGGTGCATAGGTAATAGTTACATCTGTTACACCATTATTATAAATGGCAGGTGGGGGTTTCTGTTACATGTTTTGCTTGGTGCCCACTCCTTAACCACCTCCCGCCGTCTTTGGGCGTCGCTGAAGACATAGGAGTTTGCGGTGCCTGATGCCGCAGCAGCGCTAGGAACGGGGCTGTACTACACAGCCCTGATCCCAGCGCAGCTCCTGCAAGCGCCAGGGAATGGAGGAAACCTCCGCACCCCGATGCTTTAACCCTTTGATTGCGGCGGATCGGCACCGCAGCGCAATCAAAGGGTTTCCCTGCTCTGGCGGGTGATCGGAACGCCCAGTGACCCAACAGAGCCCGGGGAATGGCTGCACAGTCAGCCCTGGGTTGCTAGAGTAGCCCCAGGACTGTCTGTGTAACAAGCCAGTGATCAGGGCAGACTGTTAGCTGCCCTGATCACTGCCTGTGTCAGACTGCCACACATTATAATGTATTAGCATATATGAATATGCTAATACATTACCAAGTGTAAAAAATAAAAAAATTAAAAAAGTAAAATAGTTCTCTCTTCATAGGATTTAAAAAAAGTAAAAAACATAAAAAGTGTAAAAAAAAAAAATAAAATAAATAAATATTTAATAAAAAATAACTTTACATTACACACACAAAAAAAACTACACATATTAGGTATCCACATGACCGTAATAACCTGTAGAATTAATTTAACAAGTTATTAAGTGTGAACTGTGAATGGTGTAAAAATACATTTAAAAAAACAAAAAAAATGTTTTAAAAAAATTGAAAAACAATTGAAAAAAAAATCTGCAGTTATGTATAAGTGAATTTAAACTATTCCCCCATAAAGTACAACTTGTCCCGAATAAAACGAGGCCTCATACAACTGCGTCATCGAAAAAATAAAAAAGTTACAACCGTTGAAACGAAAGGAGGTAAAACTAAAAAAAGCGTTCTGGTCATTAACTACTTTTCAGGCGTTCAGCTTAAGGGAGTTGTCTCCCTACAGAGTTTCACAGAATGCATGAATGAAATACTCTGTCACTTCCTGGTTCAGACTGACTCATTTGCATACAGCTCAGTGCTCCGTGCTTTCAGTTGCTAATTAGATCAGATTAGCTAAGAAGCTTTTCAAACTGCTCTCAGAAGGCTTTATCTGATCCCCAAAACAAAAGCCCTAATTACAGTTCTGTTAATTTTACATAAATCAAGCTTTTTACTGCTGAGCAGCACAGGACACTGCTGTGACCTGTGTGATGACATCACTCACTGTTATCTCATTGAACAAACAGCAGGGGGAAAATTGTTTACAGGTCAGTTACTGAGGGAACTGAAATAGCCAGGGAGGTTATAAATTCACTTGTATCTCCTTAGGGAAAACAGAGGAACAAAGCAATATATTTGGAAAAATGTCTTTATTTTGTGTTCCCTACAATTTGAAAGCTATTCTTTGTAGCGAGACAACCCCTTTAAGGGGTTAAAGGGCCCCTGTGACCCCTCCTGACAGGTCAGTGTTAGTAAATCCTTGTGTTCCCTGTGATATAACAATCCTGGAGCCTCTTTTCTTATATCTCTGGGTTGTGCTGTTCCCCTGTTATTCCTCCTGTAAATGTATTCCTGAATCTGTCAGATGGGTGTGACCATTCCAATTTTCAAAGGGGCGTGTCCCTGCACACGCTGACTGTCAGCTCTGATTGGACAATGTCACGCTGTGCAGGTAACACCCAGGTGACCCATAATGAATTTCTAGGAGGAATAACAGAGGAACAGCTCAACACGGAGAAGAGGCTCCAGGATTGTTATATCACAGGGAACACCAGGAGTTACTATAACAGACCTGTGAAGAGAGGTCACAGGTCCCCTTTAAGATCTCTGCCATCTGTCAGTGAAAGGCAACATTACGGTTCCTCCTCTGCTGTCTCTCGTGTAGCACAGCCTTTAAGCTATTGCATGAGATAAGACAATCGCTAAACATGCAATTCCCAAATACAATCAGTTAATCCGATTGTGGCGGTGAAGTCATCGTCTTGCAATGGATTTATCCATTCTTCTCCTTGGAGGTCTCTGGAGTTTCTATAGATCTCTCGGATAATGGACAGCGATTCCCCGCTGGGAGGTGACATCACGGAGCCGCCCGGGCCCCAGGGCTGAGGTCAGAGATCCAGAGCACAAGGCAGAGAAGAGCAGGAAGAGAGGTTACGAGGAGGAGGAGGAAAGGGAAGAGGTTTACAGGAGAGCGCAGATGGAGAGTCAGGAAAAGAGCACACCGGGGGCCGCAACAGAAGAAACCCATCGTGCACAATGTGTCACATACATGCAGGATACCTAGGGATTGCTACATCCCTGCATCAAAGGACACTATCAGATCCTATAGCATTAAACAGCAATGCCACCCAGCTTTCCCAGAGCATGAATGGCAAATCCACAGCTATAGAGCAATTGCCTAGGACCCCGATTTTCTAGTGACTCTTATGGTGTAACCTACAGTTAAATAAACTCTGAAACCAGCCAGTATCACTTTGCACTGTATGGCGGTATTATTTGGAAAACTAATGATTATACTGAAGTATTATGTGAGAGCTATATGACAGCAGCATGGGAGTTATCTAAGGGAATGTTATTGGGATACTGTATATTATTTGCGCACTATAGTCTGGTTTAAATACAGTATTATTTAGCACTGTATGGCGGTATTATTTGGAAACCAAATTATTACTGCCCAGTATCCTGCGGTATTATGTGAGAGCTACAGTTGAAACCAGAAGTTTGCATGCACTATATATAAAGCCCCATCTGCAGGTCTTTCTCACTATCTGACATGAAATCAGAATAAACCTTACCCGTTTTTGGTCAATTAGGAACCAAAATTATTTCTATTTGCCAAATGCCAAAATAATGAGAGAGAATTTTTAAGGCATTTTTATTACTTTCTGCAAAGTCAAAGGTTTCCATACACCAGGATTACTCTGCCTTTAAACAAGTTGTGACCGCCCATGTGATGAGGTCGGTCTTTGGAAGCTTCTGATATGTTTATTGGCAACATCTGAGTTAATTAGAGACACAGCTGTGGATGTATTTTAACACACACCAGGAACATACTACTTCTGTGTGTAACATCATGGGAAAGTCTAAAGAAATCAGCCAAGATATTAGGAAGAGAATTGTGGACTTGCACAAGTCTGGATCCTCCTTGGGTGCAATTTCCAGATACCTGAAGGGGCCTCATTCATCTGCACAAACAATTATACGCAAGTACAAACAAGATGGGAACATCCAGCCATCATTCCGCTTAGGAAGGAGACGGGTTCTGTGTCTCGGAGATGAATGTGATTTGGTCCAACATGTGCATATCAACCCAAGAACAAAAGCAAAAGACCTTGTGAAGATGCTGGCGGAAGCTGGTACGATTGTGTCATTATCCACAGTGACACGAGTACTGTATCAACATGGGCAGAAAGGCCACTCTGCCAGGAAGAAGCCATTACTCCAAAAGAAACATATAAAAGACAGATTAATATTCAGGAACAGAGACTTACAATTTTTTTTCTGGTTTCAACCGTATATGACAGCAGCACGGGAGATATCTAAGGGAATGTTATTGGGATACTGTATATTATTCGGGCACTAAAGTGTGGAATTAAATACAGAATATAAACAGTATTATTTAGCACTGTATGGCGGTATTATTTGGGAACTAAATTATTACTGCCCAGTGGCTAAGTGTCTGGAATTTTGAAAAAGGGTCAATACTTTTGCAATCCTTAATTTTACTGTTTTAGGCAAGTAGGTGCAGACTTGCCTCAGGGACCAGGCCGCATAGAGCACCATACAATGCATTGACTTTTGCTTAGGTTTTACATGCAATTATAATGAGTGTATGAGAAGCAGCGCCCGGTGTCACATCCACCGCTCGTCACTGACAATTTAATTCAGGAGGATAAGGACGGAGGCTTAGCTCGCTCAATGGGCTCTGAAGTGGCTAATCATGGCCCGACCGGAAAAGAGGCCGCGCCACACAAGTCAGTAGCAGCTTGCTGGCTGCGATCACCGCCCCGGCCTCCCAGGGTTTACAGGATATTCTGGTAACGAGAGAAAATCTGTGGAAAGAGAGAATGAGACAGACAGGAGGAGCCGGGGCCGCGGGAGGATGAGCTCGGGATTATCAGGTTTCATGGTGTAATTGGATTTGCCGCATGTTATGCGACAGATCCCCCTCTGCTGCAGATAATTACTTCATGCAATTTTCCACAGCAGCCCAGACAGAGGATACAGAACCAGCGCAGCACCCAAACAGCTCCTGCACTGGCTCTGTCCCCCCCTGTGCTGCAGGGGTCTGGAGTCATCTGAGGTATTATGGGAGACATGTATGATTTTTGGAGCCCAGGCGTCATATTTTTTTCGCATTAGTAGCGTAGAATGCGCCTGAATCTATGAACCTGTTCTACTGCGGGTCATAGATTTAGCGCTTTCTAGCCACAAAACGACACTTCTGGCTCAGGTAAACCACTTGTAAAGTGCTCTACCTGTTCCAGCAGTAATGTGGCTGCGTTTGCCATACTAAAGCTATAAATGTGCAGCTTCGTACGGTTGTAGTGTGACATCTCCTGCACGCCCTCCCCTCCTCCGAAATCAGGTGCATTACAAAGTGCCGCGGGCGCCCGATAATGCACCTGATATTGAAGGGCGCCTGGTTAAAAATATAGTTCATACATGTGTCTGGCACTGATGGAGACCTCTCAGGTGTGCATTTTAAGCAGAAATATATGGGACATCTACCGCAAGCAGTGATGGAGGCATCTACTGTATATGGCAGGTGCAATGAAGGCAACTAAGGTAATACAGACTTCTGAGGTAGGTACTTATAGAGGTGTCTGAGGCAAGAACTTTTCGGGCATCTATAGCAGGCATTTATAGAGGTATCAAAGGCAAACACTTATGGAGCATCTAAGGCAGACACAGAAGTATGTATCTTATAGGTGCCTGCCTTGTGTACTCTATAGGTACTCACCTCAGCTGCCTAAGTATCTGCCTCGTGTACTCTATAGGTGATTACCTAAGATGCCTCATATGCTCTATGGGTGCTTAACTAATATGTCTCTATAGGTTCCTTCCTCATACCTATGCCCCATATGTTCTTGCCTCAGATGCCTTATAAGTCCCTGCTTCATATCCCATTAGCGCATGATTCAGATGTGTCAAAAGTGCTATTTTAGAACATACCTCATATATCTTTAAAGGATTCTGCCTCAAAAATCCTAAAAGTGCTTACCTCAGACGGCCTAACATTGCTTGTCAGATGACAATGAGTGCCTAGCCCCGATAGCTCAGTTGGTCCCTGCCTCAGTTGTAGGCAGTTTTGGAGTGAAGAGTCTGGGGCCACCAGTGGAGTTGATTCTTGGGCCCCACCAGTGGAAGTGATTCTTGGGGCCACCAGTGGAGTTGATTCTTGGGCCCCACCAGTGGAGTTGATTCTGGGGGCCACCAGTGGAGTTGATTCTTGGGGCCACCAGTGGAGTTGATTCTTGGGGCCACCAGTAGAGTTGATTCTTGGGGCCACCAGTGGAGTGATTCTTGGGGGCACCAGTGGAGATGATTCTTGGGGCCCACCAGTGGAATTGATTCTTGAGGCCCACCAGAGGAGCTGATTCGTGGGGCCCACCAGTGGAATTGATTCTTGAGGCCACCAGTGGAATTGATTCTTGAGGCCACCAGTGGAGATGATTCTTGGGGCCCACCAGTGGAATTGATTCTTGGGGCCACCAGAGGAGCTCATTCTTGAGGCCCACCAGTGCAGTTGATTCTTGAGGCCACCAGTGTAGTTGAGTCTGGGGCCCACCAGTGGAGGTGATTCTTGGGGCCACCAGTGGAGTTGATTCTTGAGGCCACCAGTGGAGGTGATTCTTGGGGCCACCAGTGGAGTTGATTCTTGGGGCTCATCAGTGGAGATGATTCTTGGGGCCCACCAGTGGAATGGATTCTTGGGCTCATCAGTGGAGATTGATTCTTGGGGCCCATGTTACAGTTACTGTCAAGGCTGCATGATTCTGGGGCACCCGACCTTGCTGCCTGAAAAGGGCCCACCATGGTGAGTCACTGGGGTCCCCGTGGAGGTGATTCTTGGGGCCACCAGTGGAGTTGATTCTTGGGGCTCAGCATTGGCGCTGATTCTTGGGGCCCACTAGTGGAGTTGATTCTTGTGAGTGGAGTTGATTCTGGGGGCCCACCAGTGGAAGTGAATCTTGGGGCCACCAGTGGAGTTGATTCTTGGGGCCACCAGTGGAGGTGATTCTTGGGGCTCATCAGTGGAGATGATTCTTGGGGCCACCAGTGGAGTTGTTTCTTGGGGCTCATTCTACAGTTACTGTACAAGGCTGCACATGACTCTTGCACTCCGCCTTTCTCCCTGAAAAGGGCCCACCATGGCTAGAGTCCACTGGGGCTTTCCCCTACTCCCCTGTGGGTTAGTCTGAGCTTGTCTATGGGGCATTTGGGGAGGGCACTTATAGAGGTCTATAAGCCAAGCAGTTATGGGGCATCAGGGGCAGGTAGTTCTAGAGACTTCAGAGGTTTGTGGTACGGCCACATGGCAGTGGTAACATGCCGGTCGTCTTTTGGATGTTTTTGGGAGACGGTTTGTGGATTCGGTCGTCCTCCTCAACCATTGAACAGTACAGCAGTTATGGGAGCATCTTTGTCTGACGTGGGGTAGGGGGTGAAAGAATGTGCATGTTCCATGTTTTTTGGACAGTTTACAGATTTAAAATCCGACCGTCAGAAATCGGAGCTGTGTAGACCAGAGCTCGGATTTTCTATTGAAGTCTATGGGGATGGTTGACAGTCGGTTTTCAGATGGTTTTCAAATCTAAAAAGTGTCTGAAAACCCTGCTGTGGGGACCCTTATAGAGACTTCAGAGACTTATGGGGCATCTAATGTAGAGAAATAACAAGACATCTGAGGACGGCGCTGGCAGGGGGATTGAGAGAGGATCATTGAGGCAGGGGCCCAAAATGAGCTATGGGGCTAGGCACTATTGTATCTGACAACAATTTTAGGCCGTCTGAGGAACACTTTTTGGATTTTTGAGGCAGGATCCTATAAAGATATATACCATAGTTGCCAACTTTTTTAAAATGAAAAAAAAAGGGGACTGTAGCGGCGGGAAAAAATTTGCATGGGCAACGCCCATTTTCCAGTATGCCACGCCCCCTTTAAAAAGCCACACCCCCTCCACCCAACGCAAACGGCTTTTTGGGAAAAAAGCCCGGTAGATGCCCTTATGGCCAGGTAGTAAACCCCCCCTAAGCAGGTAGTGCCCCCTTTCAGCCAGGTAATGCCCCCTTGTAGCCAAATAGATCCCTCTGTGCCCGGTAGGTGCCCCCCCTTTTTAGCCAGGAGGTGCCCCCCATTTTTGCCAGGTAGATGCCCCTCTGTTGCCAGGGGATTCCCCCCCCTTTGCCAGGGAGATGTCCCCCCTGTTGCCAGGTAAATGTCCCCTCTGTTGCCAGGTAGTGCCCCCATTGTTGCCAGGTAGTGCCCCATTGTTTGCCCGGTAGTGCCCCCCCTGTTTCCGGTAGTGCCCCCATTGTTGCCAGGTAGTGCCCCCCCCTGTTGCCAGGGAGTGCCCCCATTGTTTTCCAGGTAGTGCCCCTCTGTTGCCCGGTGTCCCCCCTTGTTGCCAGGTAGTGCCCCCCTGTTGCCCGGTAGTGCCCCCATTTTTGCCAGGGATGCCCCCCTGTTGCCAGTATGCCCCTCTGTTGCCCGGTGATGTCCCCTCTGTTGCCAGGTGTGCCCCCATTGTTGCCCGGGAATGTCCCCTCTGTTGCCAGGTAGATGTCACCTCTGTTGTCAGGTTGATGTCCCCATTTTTGCCAGGTAGTGCCCCTCTGTGCCAGGTATGCCCCCCTTGTTGCCAGGTAGTGCCCCCTCTGTTTTCCCGGAGATGCCCCCTCTGTTGCCAGGTATGCCTCCCCTTTTTGCCAGGTAGAAAAGTCCCTCTGTTGCCGGTAGTGCCCCATTTTTGCCAGAGAGTGCCCCCATTGTTGCCAGGTAGATGTCCCCTCTGTTGCCAGGTATTGCCCCCTTGTTGCCAGGTAGTGCCCCCTCTGTTGCCAGGTAGTGCCCCCATTGTTGCCAGGTAGTGTCCCCATTGTTGCCAGGTAGTGCCCCCAGTGTTGCCAGGCAGAGCCTCCCCCTATAGCTAAAAAAAAATAAAATAATAAAATCCACTTACCTCCCCAAAGGCTCCTCCCAGCACGGCCGCTCCCGACCGATCTCCTCAGCGGGCAGGGGGAAGTGAGAGCAGCCGGCGCGTCACTCCCTGCAGCCGCGCGTCACTTCCCCTGCGCCGCTGACCTGTTAATTGCGGCGCACACACCGGCGCCGGACATACAGGGGGAGGAGGGGAGGAGAGGAACGATCCTCCTGCCTCCCTCCCTGCACAGCGAGAACTCGGGCGGGTGAAGCGGGCGCAGCGGCCGCTTCACCCGCCTGTAGGAGCGGCCCGGCGGCGCCGGAGTAGCGCACTAACGCTACTCTGTCGCCGCGGCCATTTAAAGAGCCCCCGCCGCCTGCTGGTGGCAGTAGCAATGCCACCTCCCCCGGGAGGGTGGGAGGGGACCCCAAATAGCGGGACCCCCCCCCGCCAAAAACGGGAGAGTTGGCATGTATGCTATAGAGTATATGAAGCAGGCACATATAGAGTATATGAAGCAGGCACCTATAGAGTATATGAAGCAGGCACCCTTTCTTCTCCGCTCATCCAGTCCTCATCTCGCCATACATGTTAGCATACAATCGGCTCCTGTATGGGGGGCAGTGTCACAGTCCCCCCCCCCCCCTATTTCTGCAATCAATGAAAAGAATGATCAAGCCTGTGAATTTCAACATGTTGATCCTTTGTTCCCCCCATGGAGATAAGAGGAGCCTGGAGGACATGGAGGGGCTGAGGAGCCTGGCAGTGGCTTATCTGCTTCTCCCCAGTGCAGGGACCCTGCAGATTCAGCTGGCAGCTATCTCACGTCTATGGCGGCTTTAGATTAAACGCTCGGCTGAGCCCTTATCTAAGGAGCAGCCGCCACCTCTCTGTATACGATGCCACCATGTAGATAGCAGGGTGTGGCGGCCACAGGGGCCATGGCGGAGCTGACCCCAGGACCGGCTGGGACGGCTGAACTTAGTCGCCAGTTTAGTTTTCCAGTTCTGTTAAATAATTGCCAGAGGATTCTTTACTTTAAGGGCACAACTGGCACCCCAAGTTTTTGGGAGGCATCACGGGCATCTGTGGCTAGCACTAGGGGCTTCCTTGCCTAGCCCACTGCTATGGCTGGCACTCTGCTATTGGGGCTTATGTGACTGGCACTTGCGGGGAATTATTTGGGGGGCACACTTTGGGGATCTGGAACTGGCATGGTATTATGGGGGCTTTTTTGTCTGACTTAAGGGCGGTCTGTGATTGGTACACTTACATGGATGAGGCACTGTTACAGGCACGTCTTTGGCTGGCATACTGTCATAGAGGGTTCTGTGACTGGCATACTGTTAGGGGGCATCTTTGTCTGACGTGGGGTAGGGGGGGATTTTTTGGTTGACTCGTTGTTCTGGAAGACAGAAGTGGGGGATTCTGGGGCTGGTACGCTCAATTAGGGGCCACTTTGGCTGGCACATTGCCATGCTTACATTTGTGGTGGGCACGCTGTTATGCAGTGATCTTGGGTTGACATGCTTTTACAATGGCATCTATATCTGCAGCTTAGTCTGCAACTGGTACATTTATATGGGTAATTATGTGGATGGCAAACTGGCTTGTGTGGATGACACTTATGGGAGATTCTGTGGATGACACTCTTATGGGGGATTATTAGGCTTGCGCACTGTTATGAGGGATTCTGCAGATGGCGCACTATTATGGGGGACTCTTGGTCTGCCACACTATGGAAGGCGCACTGTTATGGGGGACTCTTGGTCTGCCACACTAGCGGTCATTACTATGGATGGAGCACTGTTATGGGGGACTCTTGGTCTGCCACACTAGGGGTCATTACTATGGATGGAGCACTGTTATGGGGGACTCTTGGTTTGCCACACTAGCGGTCATTACTATGGATGGCACACTGTTATGGGGGACTCTTGCTCTGCCACACTAGCGGTCATTACTATGGATGGCACACTGTTATGGGGGACTCTTGCTCTGCCACACTAGCGGTCATTACTATGGATGGCACACTGTTATGGGGGACTCTTGGTCTGCCACACTAGGGGTCATTACTATGGAGGGAGCACTGTTATGGGGGACTCTTGGTTTGCCACACTAGTGGTCATTACAATGGAGGGAGCACTGTTATGGGGGACTCTTGGTCTGCACACTGGGGGTCATTACTATAGATGGCGCACTGGTCTGCACTCTTGGTCTGCCACACTAGGGGTCATTACTATGGATGGTGCACTGTTATGGGGGACTCTTGGTCTGCCACACTATGGAAGGCGCACTGTTATGGGGGACTCTTGGTCTGCCACACTAGGGGTCATTACTATTGATGGCGCACTATTATGGGGGACTCTTGGTTTGTCACACTAGCGGTCATTACTATGGCTGGCGCACTGTTATGGGGGACTCTTGGTCTGCCACACTAGGGGTCATTACTATGGATGGCACACTGTTATGGGGGACTCTTGGTCTGCCACACTAGGGGTCATTACTATGGATGGCACACTGTTATGGGGGACTCTTGGTCTGCCACACTAGCGGTCATTACTATGGATGGTGCACTGTTATGGGGGACTCTTGGTCTGCCACACTAGGGGTCATTACTATGGATGGCACACTGTTATGGGGGACTCTTGGTCTGCCACACTAGGGGTCATTACAATGGAGGGAGCACTGTTATGGGGGACTCTTGCTCTGCCACACTGGGGGTCATTACTATGGATGGAGCACTATTATGGGGGACTCTTGCTCTGCCACACTATAGATGGCACACTGTAATACATGATTCTGTGGATGACACACTTATGGGGGATTACTAGGCCGGCACGCTGTTATGAATTCTTTTTTGGCTGTACATTGTTATGAAGGACTCTGTGGCATACTGTTATGGGGGCATCTATGTCTGATTTATGCAGAGTTATTTGGGTGATGCATTGTTATGGGAGATAGACGTGGCTGGCAGAGACATCATATGGGCATCTAATTGGCTGACACAATCCTATGCAGGATTCTGGGGCTGGCACCCTGTAATGGGGCCTTTTTTTGGCTGGCACACTGCTATGGAGGAGCTTCTTTTGCTGGCAGACTGTTAAGGGGCTGCTGGGGCTGGCATACTATCATGGGGACTATTGGGACTGGCACACTATTAGGGGTGTTTGGTTGGGTGGCGCAATGTTATGGGGAATTCTGTGGGTAGCACTCTGTAATGGGGGCTACTTTGGCTGGCACACAGTTATATGAGGATCTTGGGTTAGCATGCTGTTATGGTGGCATCTTTGTCTGACTTATTTGTACACTTATATGGGGGATTCTGTGGCTGATGCACTGATATAGAAGCTACTGGGGCTGGCACTGCTATGGGGGATTCTGTAGCTGATGCACTGTTATGGGGGATCTGTGGATTATGCACTGTTATGGGGGATCTGTGGATGATGCACTGTTATGGGGGATCTGTGGAGGATGCACTGTTATGGGGGATCGTGGGTTGAAAGGCATCTGCTAATGGGATTACTGTAGCTGAATGCAACTGTTATGGGGGGATCTGTGGGTGACGCTGTTATGGGGGATTCTGTAGCTGATGCACTGTTATGGGGGATTCTGTGGCTGATGCACTGTTATGGAGGATCTGTGGGTGATGCACTGTTATGAGGGATCTATGGGTGATGGGGGATCTGTGGGTGATGCTCTGTTATGGGGGATCTGTGGAGGATGCACTGTTATGGGGGATCTGTGGGTGATGCGCTGTATGGGGATCTGTGGGGATGCACTGTTAAGGGGGATCTGTAGCTGGATGGCCAACTGTTATGGGGGATCTGTTGCTGAGTCACTGTTATGGGGGATTCTGTGGATGATGTCACAGTTATGGGGGATCTTGTGAGATGATGCACTAGATATGGGATTGATCTGTGGGTGACGCTGTTATGGGGGATCTGTGTGTGATGCACTGTTATGGGGGATCTGTGGGTGCCGCACTGTATGGGGATTCTGTGGCTTGATTCGCTCTGTTATGGGGATCTGTGAGGATTATGCACTGTTTTTTGGGGGATCTGTGGATTATGCACTGTTATGGGTGATCTGTGGGGTGATGTCAACTGTTTATGGGGGATTCTGTGGCAAACGATGCACTTGTTTATGGGCGATCTGTGGTGAATGCACCTGTTATGGGGATTCTGTGGCTGATGCTCTGTTATGGGTATCAGTTGAATTATGCACTGTTATTGTGGGATCTGTGGGATGATGCACTGTTATGGGGATCTGGTGGGTATGCACTGTCATGTGGGATTCTGTGGCTGATGCTCCTGTTATTGGGGATCAGTGGATTAAGCACTGTTATGGTGGATCTGTGGATTATGCACTGTTAAAGGGGGATCTTGGGTGATTCACTGCTATGGGGGATCTGTAGCCTGATGCACTGTTATGTGGGGATCTGTGTGATACGCAGTTATGGGGGATTCTGCAGCGAATCAACTGTTATGTGGGATTCGTGGCTGGATGCACTGTTATGGGAGTCTTGGAGAGGATGCAATTGTTATGGAGGATCTGAGGGTGATCGCACTGTTATGATGGATCTGTGGGGTGATGCTCTGTTATGGGGTATCTGGTGGATGATGCACTGTTATGGGGATCTGTGGGTGCTGCACTAGCTTATGGGTAACTGTGGAGATGCACTGTTTATGCGGAGGATCTTTGGTTATGCACGTTATGGGGGATCTGTGGATGATGCTCTTTATGGGGGATCTGTGGGGGAGGCACTGAGTTTATGGGGAGGATCTGTGGGTGCGATGCACCTTTTTTATGGGGGATCTGTGGGTGATGCACTGCTATGGGGGATCTGTAGCTGATGCACTGTTATGGGGGGATCTGTGGGTGACGCTGTTATGGGGGATTCTGCAGCTGATGCACTGTTATGGGGGATTCTGTGGCTGATGCACTGTTATGGGGATCTGTGGATGATGCACTGTTATGGGGGATCTGTGGATGATGCACTGTATGAGATCTGTGGGTGACGCTGTTATGGGGGATCTGTGGGTTATGCACTGTTATGGGGGATCTGTGGTGATGCACGTTTATGGGGGATCTGTGATGATTCTCTGTTTATGGGGGAACTGTGGTTGATGCTGTTATTGGGGATCTGTGGGTGAGCACAGTATGAGGGATCTGTGGTGATGCACTGTTTATGGGGGATCTGTGATGTAGCACTGTAAATGGGGAACTTGTTGGTGATGCACTGTTTTTGGGGATCTGTGGATGATGCACTGTTAGGGGGATCTGTGGGTGATGCGAACTGTATGGGGATCTACAGGATTGAATGCATCTGATTAGGCGGGGATCTGTGGATGATGCACTGTTATGGTATCTGTTGATGATGCACTGTTATGGTGGATACTGTTTGGGAAGATGCCACTTTATGGGGGGATCTGTGGGTTATGCACTGTTATGGGGGATCTTTGGGGAAGCACTGTTATGGAGGATCTGTGGATGATGCAATGTTATTGGTGATCTGTGGAGGATGCTCTGTTATGGGGGATCTGTGGATGATGCACTGTTATGGGGATCTGTGGATGATGCACTGTTATGGGGATCTGTGGGTGATGCACTGTTATGGGGGATACTGATGGAGAGGATGCACGTGTTTATGGGGGATCGGTGGATGATGCACTGTGATGGGGGATCTGTGGGTGATCATTGTTATGGGATCTGTGTGTGATGCACTGTTATGGGGATCTGTGGGAGATGCAATGTTATGGGGATCTGTGTGTGATGCATTGTTATGGGGGATCTGTGGCTGAATGCTCAGTATTATTTGGGGAACTGTGGATGATGCTCGTAATGGGGGATCATGGGTGATGCATTGTTAAGGGGGATCAGGTGGAAGATTCTCTGTTATGGGTGATCTGTTGGATGATGCGTCTGTTTATGTGGGATCTGTGTGGTGATGCACTGTTATTGGGGGAATCTGGTGGGTGATGCACGTGTTATGGGGATCTTGTGAGGAAGCACTGTTATTGGGGATCTGTGGTTGATGCACTGTTATGGGGGATCTGTGGCGATGATGCTCTGTTATGAGGATCAGTGGATGATGCCTGTTTATGGGGGATCTGTGGCTGATGCACTGTTATGGGCATCTGTGGGTGGATGCACTGTTATGGGGGAACTGTTGTGATGCACTGTTATGGTGATCTTTTGGTGATGCACTGTTATGAGGGATCTGTGTATGATGCACTGTTATGGGGGATCTGTGGATGATGCACTGTTATGGGGGATCAGTGGCTGAGCCACCGTTATGAGGGATCTGTGGGTGATGCGCTGTTATGTGATCTGTGGGTTATGCACTGTTATGGGGATCTGTGGGTGATGCACTGTTATGGGGGATCTGTGGAGGATGCACTGTTATGGGGATCTGTGGGTGATGCACTGTTATGGGGGATCTGTGGATGATGCTCTGTTATGGGGATCTGTGGGTGATGCACTGTTATGGGGATCTTTTGATGATGAACTTTTATGGGGGGTGATTGTGTGATGCACTGTTATGGGAAATCTGTGATGATGCACTGTTTATGGGGATCTTGGATGATTCACTGTAAGGAGGGATCTGTGGGTGATGCTCTGTTATGGAGGGAACTGTGGCTGATGCGCTCTGTTATGTGAACTGTGGGGATGCTACTGTTTATAGGTGGGATCTGTGAGGATGATGCCACCGTAATGGGGTGATCTGTTGGTGATAGACTGTTATTGGTGGAATCTGTGTGGTGATGACTGTTATGGGGGATCTGTGGATGATTCACTGTTATTGGGGGATCTGTGGGTGATGCACTGTTATGAGGGATCAGTGGGGTGATCGCTGTTAATGGGGGGATCT
The DNA here is from genome assembly GCA_025379985.1 of Phyllomedusa bahiana. Lineage (NCBI taxonomy): Eukaryota > Metazoa > Chordata > Amphibia > Anura > Hylidae > Phyllomedusa > Phyllomedusa bahiana. The sequence continues at coordinate 32,527 of JAODAL010018692.1, read as the reverse complement.
GTGGATGATGAAGCTGTTATGGGGGATCTGTGGTTGATGCGCTGTTATGGGTTATCTGTGGATGATGCACTGTTATTGGGGATCTGTGGGTGATGCCTGTTATGGGGTATTCTGTAGCTGATTGCAACTGTTATGGGGTAGATCTGAGGATGATCTGTTATGGGGGTATCTGTGGGTGATCACAGTTTATGGGGATCTGGGGTGATGCACTGTTATGGGGATCTGTGATGATTCACTGTTATGGGGGTCTGAGGGTGGATGCACTGTTAAGGGGAACTGTGGGTGATGCTGTTATGGGGGATCTGTGTTGGATGCACTGTTATGGGGGGATCTGTGGGTGATCACTTATATGGGGGATCTGTGGAATGATCCAGTGTTAAGAGGGATCTGTGGATGAAGCGGTTATGGGGGATTTCTGTGTGATGCACTTTTAAGGGGATCTGTGGTGATGCACAGTTATGTGGGACTGTGGGGGATCACTGTTTATGGGGGATCTGTGGATGATGCACTGTTATGGGGGATCTGTGGGAGGATGTGCCCTGTATAGTGGTGATACTGTGAGTGATGCACTGTTTATGTGGATCTGTGGGCGATGCACAGTTATGGGGGATCGGTGGGGGATGGCACTTGTGTATGGGGGATCTGTGATTAGGCACTGTTTATGGGGATCTGTTGGATGGAATTGGAGCACTGTTATGGGGGATCTGTGGTGAATGCACTTGATATGGGGTAGCTGTGAGGACTGCACAGTACACAAAGAGGTTCCTTGTTGCCTGGCACTGTTATGGGGGATTCTGTAGCTGATGCTCTGTTATGGAGGCTATGGGGACTGGCACACTGTCATGGTGGCTTCTTAAGCTGGCACAATACTATTTTGGGTGATTTGGCAGTTGACGCGGTTATGGGGTTTTCTGGGCTGGCACACTAATGTATGTGGGGGACAGTTGTGTCTGGTAATAAATGCGTTGGTGGGCATCTTTGACTGGCACACCCGGGTGATTCACTGACTGGCAGCGTTTACTTATGGGGAGACTTAGAAGGGGGCACTTGTTTTTGTTTCATGAATATTGGACGGAGAGAGAGAGATGAAGTCTGTTGGATTCGGCTTCTTGTTTTGCATTTAGCAACCAGATGTTACATGTCAGTGAATGGAAAAAATATTCTTATCAACATAATCATCAACAACCCCCTATAGCGGCCATAGGGATCATCACCCAGTAAGTATCACTGGCGGATTCCTAGTGAGTGGCCGTATTACATTCCACCCAGCTTTCCCAGAAACAGATATTTTTATCAGCTTCACATAGAAGGTCGGTAACAGAACTGGGAACCCAGAAGTGAATGCACCATTGCGGGATGCGGGGAGCGCCTGCGCTGGGTGTGACCTGGGCAACCTGTGGCGGGATGATCCCAGCAGGTGTCAAATCCTGGCGCCATCTTTATTTATGGTCAGATTTGTATTAGGTCAAGGGTCATAGTATACGAGGAACGGGGTCCTCCTGGGGGGATTGCTAATAGTTCTGTGAGATGCATTAGTCAGATTGAGCGAGGTCCTATCACTATTCGAGGGGGGGGTGTGGGGGGGGGGGGCGCGCCGATAACAAGAGGGGCAGGTGCAGCTGAGCCCGCACCGCAAGAAGCTTTCAGCTACTCTAATTTCATTACCGGCTCCATTAACCCCTCACTCCCTGCAGCAATGACTTCCCCTATAGGAATACAATGCGCAACGAGGATCTGAGAGCGAACAAATAATAGGGTTTTGTGCAAATTTTGCAGCAGAAATGCATCTATGGAGGACGAAGAAGACACTTAGGACAACCCCAGAGATCACCTCGCTGGGACTTTCCAATGTAGTCACCTCAACATAGTCGCCCTGTAAGGAATCCGCGCCAACGGCATCTGAAAGAGTTAGAATAAGAACAGGCTTTTGTTAGCGCTCCAAAAATTCCCAAAAATAAGGCACAGACGCCCCATATATAGAACTATGTGCAAAGACCGTATGGCTTCATACCATGTAGCTGTAGGCGCTGACTGTGCCGCCATATGGTGCAACTGTATGTTGCCTCTGTATGAGTCCATATTACGACATCCAATGTAGCATGGCATCATTGAATGTATAAAAATAAAGGTACGGTATATGACGGTACAGGACACTGCTATAAGTGCTGTTTTATAGCTCTATAGGTGCATCAATGAATGTATAAAATGGAGGTATATAGTAGTACAGTACATGGCTGTAGGTGCTGTTTATAAGTCTGTATGTATATCATTGAAGGTATAAAATGGAGGTATATGGTGGTACAGTACACTGCCTGTGCGTGTATCATTGAATGGAGGTACAGTATATGGGTATAGTTATACAGTGCGCTTTTTTAGCTGCTGTTTTATAGCCCTGTAGGTACATCATTGAATGTATAAAATGGAGGTACTGTATATGGTGGTACAGTACACTGCTGTTGGTGCGGTTTTAAAACTAATGTACCATTGAGTCCTGTGTATACAGCAACATAATCCTTTGGCCCATAACGTTAAAGGAGTTTTCTCACTACATTGATTCATCTCACCTCAGTCCTGTTTTCTTGGTTTCATTTTTAATTCAGGGTCGTGTTTATCTGGTTTCCACAACCGCAATAGAAAGCCAGTTTGTCAGCTATAGCAACAGTGCCTAGCAGCCTATCAGGAGAGATCTATGACACAGGTCTGTAGCTATAAGCGACCAGCGCTGGCAGCCTATCAGGATAGAACACACAGGTCTGTTATCTATAGCGACCGAGCCTGGCAGCGCTAGTCAGGAGAGATCGAACAGTCTGTAGCCTATAGCAACCAGTGCTGAGCAGCCTATCAGGAGAAAAAGATCAAACAAAAGGTCCTGTAGCTATAGTCAATCCAGCGCTGGCAGCCAGATCAGGAGAGATTGAAAAGTCTAGTAGCTATAGCAACCAGTGCTGGCAGCCTACCAGGAAGAGTTCGTACCAGGAACTGTAACTATAGAGACCTGAGGAGCTGAGCACCCCATACAAGGGGGAATCAGGAATAGGTAGGACACTGTTAATGGACACATATTGAAAGTACTTTTTTTAAAAATCGTTAACATAAAAGCAGAATCCTGTAGTGAGACATCCCCTTTATACTATCAATATTTCTGACCTAAAGGCTTTGGGACAGCACGTGACTTTCTCGAAAAATTTGTGCATATTAGAGTAAAACATCCTGAGCTTTCAGGGGAAAAGATCAAGGGGCATAACCATACCCCCAACTTTAAGATTGCAAAGAGGGACATATCAGGCCACCCCCAAAACCACCCCCAGACACATACACACCCCCAAGACACCCTCAAACCGGGGCCCAAACATACATGCCAACTTTTAGACACCAAAAAAAGGGGAACATTCCGGGGTTTTCTTTGTAGCCAATGATGAAATTAAGTAAATTTTTATTAATTACAGGAGGAAAGCGATCAGATACTTTTTACAGAAAAAAGTAGTTTTATTGATGCAAATCCATTTCTCAAATGAAAAAGAGGGACATTTTAGAGCAAAAGAGGCAGAGGGGACAAGGGGTTAAAAATAGGGACTGTCCCTCCAAAATCGGGACAGTTTGGAGGTATGGGCATAACTATAGCTATAGCAGCCACTATGGGGCCCAGAGATAGAGGGGCCAACTCAGGGGTAGGACGATTGTACCTTTTTGTAGGTAATAGTAGCTAAGGGCGACATGTATGAGCGGGGCTGCCCTGTTCACTATATTTCTACCAGGGAATCCCAGAATATAACCCCTAGACTGCAAAATTTTGTCCCCTTAGGGCTTCTAACATCCAATTGCTGCAAAGTTGTAACTTCCTGAGACTTTGCTGCGACAACCCTCCCATTCATTTCATTGCAAGACGTCCAAGCGATACTGTCTCAATACAAATATAAGGAGAAAGAAGGCCAAGCTAAGACGTCACTGCGAATTGTCACAGCGGCAAAAGTGGCAGCAAAAATCACGAATTTTTTGAAAAAAAGGGGCTTCAGGTTTTTTAAATTTTAAATCCAATGAATTCAAAAAAAGAAAGGGAAGTTTTGAAGCTATAAAAGAGTCCCCCCTCCTCTCTCCTTCCATGGTCAGCGCTCCATCCATGAATACCCCCGGCGCAATTTTAATTTACAAGCAGCGAGGAAACCATTACACCATAGGGGCGGACTAGTACCTGGAACAACCCCCAGGGTAATGACCCGGGGCTTTTGATGCTGAAATGAGACCGAACAGACATTGGTCTGCAATTTGGCTTTTGGAAAAAACCATTTCCCCCCAATGCTCTGACGGCGGGGGCAAAATTTAGTTTTTGTATGATCCTGGAGTCATGGCCTTCTTTTTCCCCACCATCATTTATGTTATCCCATAGAGCCAATAAAAGATTGATCCTGGGAAACATATATTTTACTCCAGGCTGATCCGCTCTAGCAATGCCGTGAGTCCTTCTTCTCCAGCCGAAATTTTAAAAAAGGGATTTTTTATCAAGATAAGAAAAAACATGGCTGCTTGTTTCCAAAAACAGCGCCACACCTGTCCGCAGCTTGTGTGTGGTATTTCACCGCATTGACTCGCTTGTAGGCATCTGTAAAATGAGACTTTTACCAAGTACATTGCTGTCTCAGTTTTTTTCATTTCAGATTTTTAGAGCATTTTATTCCTCTTGGGGGACCAAGCTTCCCTAGGTTACGGGACCACTCCTCTGCTCTACCAGTCCCGGGGAAATGGGGAACACTTCCTGCTGTAACCTATCAGCGGTGAATTTCTTATTTTTTCTACTGAGAAAAAACTTTTCCCCCCTTAGGGGCCGTTTACACGGACAGGCAAAAAAAAGGGGGTCTTTTTATTAACCCGGTTTTTCACTGTTTTTGGCCGTGCACACACCGCAGGGGGGAGCTTTTTCCCCCCCGCATTAAAAGAAAAAGCCTTTCCCCCTTCACATGGACATTTCTTCTCCCTCCAAAAAAACCAGTCGGAAGAATCAACATTTTTCTATTTTTTGGGGGCCGCCGGGGGTTTTTTAAGAGGGAAAACCGTGCAAGGGGACCGCTGGCTTGTTTTCCAAGAGGCCAGTGTTAAAAGTTTTCCCCCATTTTTGCAGACGGTTTTTAAAACCAAAACCGCCTGAAAAACCCGTGAAAACCGTGCAGGGGGCAAGGCTTTAGAGTTAGAATGCAAGCACCTTTGCCCCCCTTCGGGTCTGCAACACACTTTACTTGACAGATCTATTTTTTTTTCTTCAGAAAAGCTTTGTCTCATACAATTTAGGGGCACAGTTGAAAACTGGCAGGGCTAAAATTTACCTTTTTGCCCCAAACAACCAATCAAGCACCTCTTTCATTTTTTCCCGAGAAAATTGAAAAAGAAAGGGGCCTGTGTTGGTTTCTATGAGCTTGATTGGTTTCTTAGGGCAACAAAGTGAATTTTAACCTAGACAGTTTTCAACAGTGGCCCTTTGGGCTTTTCAATTTCCCCTTTAAACGGGCCCGGGGGTTTTTGGGGGTTTCATCATCCGGCTCTGAAGGGCAATTGGGTTTCAAAGAAGCAGTCATCAGTGTGATGGGGCCAAAGGACTCCACTTTTTTGCCTTTCTGCGACCTTCCAGTCTTCTTATCTCTTTTACAACCTCTGATGACTCTCTGCACTCTAAGCTCGGGCCACTTCCCTTGAAAACCTGCAGAAGCCTTTTACAATGGGGAGGTCCTGCTGACAATTGAAAATGTTTTTCCTGGGCCATGATGCGAATGTGAACAGCAGGAGAGGAGGCGGTTTAAATCCCAATTCAAATTGATCCCCCAAATGTATTGGGGCATTCAGGGTCAAACACCTGTTGGAAATTTGCCTTTAACCCCTTGTTAGAGATCACAAGTTGTGCAAAATTTTTCCTGAAACACTGAGCAGTTGGACGAGAGCATCAAAGGGGAAGAGGTCATTTGGGGGCATTTTTAAAAAAATTCATAAAATTTTATGTTCACCCCAAAATATTTTGTTTTGGAAACAACGGGGCCCAGACAAAGGGCTTTTTTGGCCCGAAAGCGTTAAGGAAAGAATTACTTGTATCATGTGAAATGTTTTAAAATTATGAAATAAAAGTGGTTTATATTTTTATACTGGAAGCTGGAGGAAAATTAGCATTTTTTTAATGTGCATTCGTGATCCTCTGGGAAATTCCGGGCTCCAAAGACGATTCATGCCCTGAAAAACTAATGGAATGAGAAGCTGGCAAACAAACTGTTTTTCCATGTTCTAAATCTGCTTTTTTCATTGAAGCGGCGGATTATACTACAGTTCAATGTTAATGGACTGGAGGAAATCCGATAACCGACAGCAAAATTTGTGCAAAACAAAACGTGGTGAAAAAAACAAAACTAACTAAAATACTGGTTGGATTCTACAGAATCAACAGATTTCAAAAAGGGGGGAAAAACCCGCGGCTTTCCCCTCTACGGGGAAATCCTTAGAACAAATAGGGAGAACAACGCTCCCCTCTACGGGGAACCCTCCTTTAGCCCAAAGGGAAGAACAAGCGTCCCCTCTAAGGGGAAACCCCAAATAGACCGAAAGGGAAAGAAACACAGCCCCTCCCCTGTATTGGGGAAACTCCCATAGACAAAGGGAAAAACAAACAGGGGTTTTCCCCCTGAAACGGGGAACCCCCAAAAGGAGCAGAATGGGAACACAGCGCCCCCCTTTTACGGGGAAAACCCCCATAAAAAAGCAAAAATTTGGGAGAACACACCCGGCCCCTGTACGGGGAAAAAATTTCCCATAGAGAAAGAATGGAGAACACACCGGCCCCCCTGTACGGGGAACCCCCATAAAGGAAAAAGGAGAACACAGCGTTTCCCCCCGGGAACGGGGAAATCCCAATTGGGGGGAAAAATGGAAAAACCCACAGCGCTCCCCTGTTTTGGGAACCCCCATAAACAGAATTGGAGAACACAGAGCCCCCCTTACTGGGAAACCCCCATAAAACCCAGAGAAAACAGCCGTTTTTTCCCCTTTTTTGGGAACTCCCTTAAAACAGAAGGGAAAGAACACTAAATTTTCCCCTGTACGGGAAACCCCCTAGAGGAGAATGGAGAACACAAACGCTCCCCTTTTTACTGGGCCCCTCCCTTTAAACGGAAGGGAAAAACCCACACCCCCCCCCTTAAACCGGGGGCACTCCCCCAAAAGGGGGAAATGGAGAAAACAGCACTCCCCCTTTTACTAAAAACCCTTCCCCCTAGAAACCAAAAAGGGAAGAACACAAAAGCTCCATTGTACGGGGAAAACCCCCTTAAAAAACAAAAATGGAGAACACCGCTCCCCCGGGAGGGGAAAACCCCCCTTTAAAAACAGAATGGAAAAACACAGCCCCTCCCCCTGTACTGGGAACTCCAATAAACGGGAAAGGAAACACTGCCCCCCCGTACTGGGAACTTCCTTTAGAAAAAGGGAGAACACAGTCCCTCCCCCTGTACTGGGAATTTCCATGTGGGAACAAAAGGGAAGAACACAGTGCTCCCCCCTTTACTGGGAAACCCCCTATAAAACCCAAAAATTGAGAACACAGCGCTCCCCTGTATTTGGGAATTTCCCATAGAACAAAAAAATGAGAAAAAAACACCCCCCCCCCCTGTACGGGAAACTTCAAAAAACGGAAGGGAAAAACACAGCGCCCCCCTGTACTGGGAACTCCCATAAAAAAAATGGAGAAACACAGTGCCCCCCTGTACTGAAGAACTCCCATAAAACAAATGGAAAAACCACAGCGCTCCCCTTACGGGGAACCCCCCATAGAACAAATGAGAGGGAACACGCTTCCCCTTTACGGGGAAACCCTTTAAAAACAAATGGAAAAACAAACGCCCCCCTTAGGGAACCCCCAAAAAGGAACAAAAATGGGGGAGAACACACGCTCCCCTGTACGGGGAACCCCCCATGAACAAAAAGGGGAGAAAAACACAGCGCCCCCCTGTAAGGGAAATTCCCTTTAGAACAGAATGGAGAACACACACCCCCCCTGTACGGGAACCCCCTTTAAAACAGAATGGAGAAAAACAGCGCCCCCTGTACGGGAAAACCCCCATAAAAACAAAAATGGAAAAACACGGGCACTCCCCTGTAGCTTTTTTAAAGTCCCAAAAAAGGGGAGACGCCCCTATTATTTTTCACCCAGATTTTTTTGGGCCCTTTTTTTGGAAATTCCTTTTTTGGATCCGAAAAATCGCATCCAAAAACCACGTCATCAATCCAAAAACGCACCCCAACACTCAGCGCGTGTTTAAAAGCTTTTTTTTGGCTGTTAAAGGATCGCCCCCCTTATATTTTTTAAAAGGGCTCTTTCTGCTTTTTTTTCGGATAAGGGATTGGAAAATGACATTCCCTTAGGTATTTTCCCACAGGGCCCTTAACGGGGGGGGCGTAATTCCGCCCCCCCAATTAAACCGCCGTGTGGCCGGGGGGGGGACGGGGGGTGAGGGGGGGGGCCGGCATTTTCGCCGGCCCATAGAAAAATCCCCTGTAGGGGCCGAATACCGCCGCTAAAAAATTGACCTGTCAATTACTCCCCCCCCCCCTTTATTCGCCGAGCAGGGAGAGGAAAAAGGTTTAATCCATAGTTTTCTATGAGAACTGGGGATTCCCCGAAATGAATGGGCCTTTTTTGGGCCCGAAATTGGGCATTTCGGCGCGTTTTTTACGGCCCGGGAAATAGGCCCCTTTAAAAAAGCCGTGTAAACCCAGGGCCCTTTAAAAGGGTTCACACGACGTATTGGATCCGTTTTTCATTATATGAAAAACACATTGAAAACGGGTTTCCCCCAAAAAAAAAAACCAAAAAAAGCACCCTGAAAAAGGCTTTTTGGGGGATGTTTTTTTGGACCCCCTTTTTTAAATGCTTTTTTCTTTCAAATCACAGACTTTCCCAAAATTTTTTCAACCCAAATTTCTTTTTTTTCAGATGAAAAATAAGCGAATCCAAAAACGGACTAAAAATTTTGTTTTGGGCCTTTTTTTTTAAACCCCTTTTTTTCAGGCTCCAAAACCCACTCCGTCTTTTTTCCTATGGGGTTTTCATTTGGGTTTAAAACCCAATTAAACGGATAAAAAATTTCCCTTTAAACGGTCCAAAAATCGCACCGAAAAGACGCAAGTAAAAACGTTTTCGGCGATCACTCGCGAACGGGGGAATGCGTTTTTTTTTAACCTTGAAACTAATGAAATTTTCACACTGCACTTTTGCTAGTTTACTTTTTGGGGCCCGTTAACTGTTTCCAAACATGCATCTAAAAACCCGTTTTGTTTCCCGGGGGGGGGAAAAAACAGCAATTGCACATCCCCTAACAAATTTTGGACGGTTTTTTTTGCTTTTGCCTTTGTGGGAACGCACCTTATGTCGGCTTCTATTTTGTTTTGGCATTTAAACAGCTGGGTTCTGCGGGGGCTTGGTTTGTGAATTTTGAGCTGGGGGGGTTAAATTTAAGCTGTCACTGGGGGCTGTTTGAGCCCAGGGCCCTCCTGGTGATTACTAACAGAAAAAGGGCCACCGGGGCCAATTTAAACATCTCCCCCACCCCTTGGTTCCCCCCGCCCGCCCCCTGTTTAATTGCGGGAAAGGGGGGGGTAAAAAAATAAATTGAGATTCCCCTTTTAATCTAATTTCTAAAATTCTCACCTTGCAAGGACTGGTGCCAAATGCGTGCACCCCTCCCTCGCCCCTCCGTGCGGTTTTGGTGACCTCATCTTTATGTCTGACTCAGGTAATTCCATATCTCAGATCAAGGTAACCAAAAAAAATTTCTTTCCAAATCGGGATGATTGTTTGGAAAGCCCAGGGGGCCTCCTTTGAGCTCAACCACACAATGATTTCCCCCAGAAAAGGGTTTTCCCCCAAAGGAGGGGGCGGGGGGTGAGACCCCCAAAAAGGGCCCGTCAGGGTCCCCACAGGGAAAGGATGCTCCAGAATTTTTGGGTCAAGGCCCCTTCTTTTGATGGATGGGAAATGCTGGCGGGAAAATGCCCCCTAAAAGTATGACCCCCCTTGGCACAAGGGGGGGGGGGCCCCTTTCGTGCCCATTTTTTTTTTTCAAAGGGTTAAATGGACCTAATAAAAAAATTTGGGCCCTTTCCCATGGGGGAGCACAAAATTTTGGGGGCCCCCAGAGGAGCAGATGTCTGTCTGACATTATTTAGTCGGTCAGGCGCACTGAGGGCCCCCCCGAGACAAAAGCCCCCGAGTTTCCGTTAAAAAAACCCTCTGGGGAATAATTTGAACCCTCTTTTGTTTTAATAAAGAGTTTCTCCCCGTTTTTCTTAAAAGGGTTTTGGGTGTTTGTTTTTTTCCTTTGGGTTTTCAAAAAATTCTCTTTTTTTGCTGTGGGTTTGAAAAAGAACATTCCAAATTCAAACCCCAATACTTTTTTGTCACTGAGGTTGGACCCTTTTTTTTTTCTGACGAAATTCGGGAACGTGGGGGCCCTTTTAAATGCGGATTTTTTGTGGGGGAAAGCTACACAGACGAGACTATTCTAATATGCCCAGAAAAGCATGTGTTTGCTTTTTTTCATTTTTTTTAAACTTTTTGCTTCCCTGTCAGTGAATAAAAATCCTTTTCACCCCAAAAAACCCCTTTTCACCCTAATACTTTGTTTGTCCTGATTTTGGGATCCTTCTTTTTCTGGGGTAGTTTGCTGGGGAAATTTGCGATTTCAAGCCCTCTGTTTGTTGTCATTTGAATAGAAGACCCATACAAACCTAAATACTTGGGGGGTAAAATGGGGGTTTTGGGCCCCCTTTTCCCTTTGCCATGAAAGTTAAAAATTTTTCAAAATTTGCTGCGTTTTTGTGGTGGGGACTACCCCAGATGGACTATTTAATATTTCAGATAAACTTTGGTTTGCTTTTTTTTCATTGTTTTTTAAAGTTCTTCCCTTGCTGTCGGTGAAGGGAAGATCCATACAAACCGGGTACTTCCCTGTTACTAAATTTTGGATCAGATGTGGCGGAGTTTTTTGGGGATTTGCATGTGGATTTTACACATGAAAGCCCTTATTTAAAAATTTCTTTTCGGGCCTTTTTTATTTGAATTTTTCATTGTTTTCAAGCTCTCTGCTTGTTGTCAGTGAATAGAAGATCCATACAAACCTGATACTTGCTGTTACTAAAGTTGGATCAGATGTGGCGGAGTTTGCTGCGGATTTGTGGTGTGGATCTACACAGACGAGACTATTCTTCTATTTCAGATAAGCATCGTGTTTGCATTTTTCATTGTTTTCAAGCGTTCTGCTTGCTGTCAGTGAATAAAACATCCTTTCGACCCTAGAACATCCATTCACCCCTAATACCTGCTGTTACTGAAGTTGGATCAGACATGAGAGAGTTTGCTGCGGATTTGTGGTGTGGATCTACACAGATGAGACTATTCTAATATTTCTGATGAGCTTTGTAGCTGAATTTTTCATCATTTTCAAGCCCTCTACTTGCTGACAGTGAATAGAAGATCCGTACAACCCTGGTACTTGCAGTAACTGATGTTGGGTCCTTCTTGGACGGGGAATGTTCAAAGTTTGCTGCGGATTTGCAGTGTGGATCTAAACAGACGAGACTATTGTAATATTTCTGATAAGCTTGGTGTTTGACTTTTTCATTGTTTTCAAGCATTCTGCTTGCTGTCAGTGAATAAAACATCCATTCACCCCTAATACTTGCTGTCACTGAGGTTGGATCCTTCTTTTTCTGGACGTATTCAGACGTGGCGGAGTTTCCTGCGGATTTGTGGTGTGGAGCTACACAGATGAGACTATTCTAATATTTCTGAGAAGCTTTGTATTTGAACTTTCCATTGTTTTCAAGATCTCTGCTTGCTGTCAGTAAATAAAAGATTCATACAACCCTAGTACTTGCCGTAACATACAAACCTGATGCTTGCTGTCAATGAGGTTGGACCCTCCTTTGTCAGGATTTATTCAAAGTTTGCTACGGATTTGCGGTGCCGATCTACACAGATGAAACTATATAAATATTTCTGATAAGCTTTTTATTGGAATTTTTCATTGTTTTCAAACCCTCTTTGCTTGTTGTCAGTGAATAGAAGATCCATACAAACCTGATACTTGCTGTCATTGAGGTTGGACTATTCTTTATCAGGATGTGTTCAAAGTTTGCTCCAGATTTGCGTTGTGGATCTACACAGATGAGACTATTCTAATATTTCTGATAAGCTTTGTATTTGAACTTTCCATTGTTTTCAAGATCTCTGCTTGCTGTCAGTGAATAAGAGATCCATACAACCCTAATACTTGCTGTAACTGAGGTTAGATCCTTCCTTGTCAGGGTGTGTTCAAAATTTGCTGCAGATTTGTGGTGTGGATCTACACAGATGAGACTATTCTAATATTTCAGATAAGCTTTGTGTGTGAATCTTTTATTGTTTTCAAGCATTCTGCTTGCTGTCAGTGAACACAAGATCGATACAAACCTGATACTGTGCTTGCTGCCATTGAGGTTGGACTATTCTTTATCAGGAAGTGTTCAAAGTTTGCTGTGGATTTGCGGTGTGGATAAGCTTTTTATTTGAATTTTCATTGTTTTCAAGCCCTCTCTGCTTGCTGTCAGTGAATAGAAGATTCATACAAACCTTATACTTGCCGTAACTGAGGTTGGATCCTTCTTTGTCAGGGTGTGTTCAAAGTTTGCCACGGATTTGCGGTGCGGATCTAAAGATAAGACTATTCTAATATTTCTGATAAGCTTTCTATTAGAATTTTTAATTGCTTTCAAGCTCTCTGCTTGCTGTCAGTGAATAGAACATCCGTACAAACCTAATATTCCCTGTAATTGTAATTGACTCCTTCTTTGTCAGGGATTGTTCAGACGTGGCAGAGTTTGCTGCGGATCTGTGGTGTGAATCTACACACATAAGACTATTCTAAATTTTTGTTTACATTTTTTATTGTTTTCAAGATCTCTGCTGGCTGTCAGTAAATAGAACATCCATGCAAACCCTAATACTTGCTGTCAATGAGGTTGGATCAGATGTGAGGAAGTTTGCTGCAGATTTGCGGTGTGGAGCTACACAGACGAGACGCTTCTAATATTTCTGTTAAGTTTTGTGTTTGGATGTTTCATCGCTTTCAAGTTCTCTGCTTGCTGTCAGTGAATAGAAGATATATACAAACCTTGCTGTCACTGAGGTTGGACTCTTCTTTGTCAGGGTGTGTTCAAAGTTTGCCACGGATTTGCGGTGCGGATCTAAAGATAAGACTATTGTAATATTTCTGATAAGCTTTGTATTTGAATTTTTAATTGTTTTCAAGAGCGCCGGTTGCTGTCAGTGGATTTCTGATCATTGAAGATCCATACAAACCTAATGCTTGCTGTAGCTGCGGTTGGATCCTTCTTCGTCAGTGTGTTCAGCAGGGTTTCTTGCGGATTTGTGGCATGAATTGACAAAGGTATATATGTGTATTACCAAGAAGCTTTATGTTTGAATTTTTCCATTGTTTTCAAGAGCTCTGCTTGCTGTCAGTGAATAGAAGATGTATCCAAACCTAATGCTTGCTGTAATTGTGGTTGTACCGTTCTTTATGAGGGTGTGTTCAGACGTGGAAGAGTTTGGGGTATGAATCTACAGAGATGAGACTACAGGAAACCACAAGATGAACTCAGCTCTGCTGCATCTGTTAATCTGCACCACAAAAATGCACCAGACGAGCATGCGGATAACTTCCAAGTGTGGCCCATATGGATTTTGCTGTAGAATTGCTATAGATTTGCCCCCATTTTTCAGCCATGTCCGCAGCAGAAAATTTCCACTCCTCGCAATGCAGTTTTATAGCCTGTGTGCGGCCACGGCAAATGTTCTATATATCATTCCAGCAAAGGCCACAGGTTTCCAATGCAGATATGTTGCAAAAACAAGTTACTTTGCAATATGTGTCCATTAATAGTGTCCTACCTATTCCTAGATATCCCCTCTTGTATGGGCTGCATCAGCTTCTCAGGTTGCTATAGCTACAGACCTGTTCAATCCGTCCTGATAGGCTGCCAGCACTGGTCGATATAGCTACAGACCTGTTCAATCTCTCCTGATAGGCTGTCGGTGCTACAGCTACAGACCTGTTTGTTCTCTCATGATAGGCTGCCAGCACTGGTTGCTATAGCTACAGACTTTTTCTATCTCTCCTGATTGGCTGCCAGCTGTGTTTGTTATAGATACCGACCTGTTTGATCTCTCCTGTTTGGCTGCCAGCAGTGGTTTTTATAGCTACAGACCTGTTTGATCTCTCCTGATAGGCTGCCAGCACTGGTTGCTATAGCTACAGACCTGTGTGATTTCTCCTGATAGGCTGCCAGCACTGGTCGATATAGCTACAGACCTGTTCAATCTCTCCTGATAGGCTGCCAGCACTGGTCATTAGGCCATGTTCACACGGCTTATTCTGGGACGTAATTCGGTCCGTAATTACGCGCCAGAGTGCGCCAATTACGGGCTGAATCCGGCCCAGTAACTACGGTAATCCACAGTTCTCATAGAGAACTATGCATTACGTCTCCTCTCCCTGCTCGGCGAATACGCAGAGGGGGGAGATAATTGACAGGTCACTTTCTAGCGGCGTATACGCGCCGCTAGCAGTGATTGTCTATGGGCCGGCGAAGTGCCGGCCCCCCCGCTCCCGCCCCGCCGCCCCCGGCCACACGGCGTAATTGCGGGGCGAAATTACGCCCCGCAGTTAAGCCGTGTAAACATAGCCTTATAGCTACAGATCTGCTTGATCTCTCATGATAGGCTGCCTGCACTGGTCGCTATAGCTACAGACCTGTTTGATCTCTCCTGATAGGCTGCCAGCACTGGTCGCTATAGCTACAGACCTGTTCAATCTCTCATGATCGTCTGCCAGCGCTGGTTGCTATAGCTACAGACCTGTTTGATCTCTCCATGATTGGCTGCCAGCACTGGTTTGCTATAGTACAGACCTGGTTCAATCTCTCATGATGGCTGCCAGCGCTGGTTGCTATAGCTACAGACCTGTTTGATCTCTCCTGATTGGCTGCCAGCACTGGTCGCTATAGCTACAGACCTGTTCAATCTCTCATGATCGTCTGCCAGCGCTGGTTGCTATAGCTACAGACCTGTTCATTCTTCTGATGTCTGCCAGCGCTGGTTGCTAAAAGCTACAGACCTGTTTGATCTCTCCTGTAGGCTGCCACACTGGTTGCTATAGCTACAGACCTGTGCAATCTCTCCTGATAGGCTGCCAGCGCTGGTTGCTATAGCTACAGACCTGGCTTCTACTGCAGCCTAGTGAAGCCAGTAAACACGCCCCTGAATTCAAAA
This sequence comes from Phyllomedusa bahiana, assembly GCA_025379985.1. Classification (NCBI taxonomy): domain Eukaryota; kingdom Metazoa; phylum Chordata; class Amphibia; order Anura; family Hylidae; genus Phyllomedusa; species Phyllomedusa bahiana. The sequence goes on along the minus strand of JAODAL010018692.1, from coordinate 17,193 downwards.
TGAAAGCAAGAAAACAGGACGAATCAATGTAGTAAGACAACCCCTTTAAGGCCAGGTTCACACAACGTATAACAGCACGTACCTCTGCGCGCCACTGTACGCCGGCTGTGGAAAGTACGTGGTCAGATCGTACTTTAAACAGCGCTTCAACCCGGCCTCCTATACTTTCCCTGACGCATTCTCGCCCCAAAAGAAGCGACAAGTCAGCTCTATTTAGGGGCGCGTACTGTGCGCCGGTGACTATGCCGAGTTATCATAGCGCTCAATGAGTGCTATGATTTTACCGTATTTGCGGGGCGGATTTCGGGCGCGGCGCAGCCCAATTACTCCCCGAAAAAAAGATGTGTGAACATAAACTAAGAATGAATATGTTTTCTAAGTAAGTAAATGGATGTAAACGTATACAAACGAGACGCTCAATCCGCCAAACATCTACGGCGTCGTGTACATGCAGGAATGTCTGTGTTTACGGCGTTTATCATGGTTAATGTTTCTACTCACAAATGTATCCCAGCCCTAGAAAAAAACACCCCACAGCGTATGCCTCCGTGGTTGGGGGTTATTTGTCAGTTTTTCAGTCGGTTTTCGGATTTTGAAAATCCGCCTGTCAACCATCCCCATAGACCTCAATGATAAAATCCGAGCTCTGGTCTACACGGCTCGGATTGTCTCAGGTCAGATTTTAGAATTTTCAAAAACTTGGAACCTGCACAATCATCCGCCCTAGTTCACCCGGGAACACGGCCGGTGACCGCGCTATTCAACTGAGTGGGGAGTCTGAGAACTGAAAGCTGTTCCCAAATACTGTGCAAAAAACCCCGAAAAACAAGCGTAAAATATTGGTCGAATTCTAAGGCTATGTTCACACGTCTTATTTCGCCGCGTATTTCGCTTAAGGGTATGCGGCGCTCATTTTGCGTTTTTTTTTTTCCCCCCTTTAAAAATACGTTCGTATTGTACGCTTTTGGGGAGAGATTTGAAAATTCTAGGGGGCCAACGGGGCTCCCCCCCCCCCCCCTCCCCGCCTGGGGAAAGTACACGCTGATCAGCACAAGCTCCCAAAGCACACAGTGTATTGCGGTGCGTCCTGTACACGCCACAGTGCGAACATACCCTAATTCAGAATCCGACCAGTATTTGTACATTGCCGTGTGGACGCAGCCTTACGATGCACCATGTGTATCACTGTCTAGTCTAAATTTACACCTCGTGATGCTTGGCTTACTTTATGGCACTAATTGCACCAAACTTTTTGCCAGATTTTTTTAGCGCACCGTGTATGTTCACACGGGGGTTTTGGGATCCGTTTTTAGATGCGTTTTTGGATTGTTTTTTTCAGACACAAAAAGGGCAAATGTTCAAAACAAACTATTGAAAGGGGAAAACAGCAGGCGCCGCAGTACTTTCGTGTCTTTTTTGGTTTGCGAGATACGCACTTTAATTCCGTGACGCGGCGGGGGGCCCCCGGCCCCCGGGCCCCTTTGACATTAAATTATTTGGGTAGCAATTTAAAACCGCCGAAATTTTTAAATTAAACATGTCACTTATCTCCCCCGGGGGATTCGCCGAGCGGGGAAGGGGGAGGCGAATCCATAGTTCCCCTATGAGAGAATTGGTTCCCTTTAATTTTCAGCGCGTATTTCACCCGTTTTTAAAGAGCGCAAAATACGGGCGAAAATGGGGGCCCCCGAAAATTTACCCTGTTGAACTAGAAAAAACCACCCAAACCCGAATTAAAAATTGAGCAGTGTGATTGTTTTCAATGAAAAACCCCACTTTGGGGGTTTCAGAGATTGTTTGTAAGCGTTTTACTTGAAAGGAAACCCCTTTTTAAAAAATAAACTATGGGGGAGAAACCCCTGCTGAAACCCAAAAAAACACAGCTGCATCTTGGGTAGGTGTTGGATGCGATTTACACATTGCTTTTGAATGCATTTTTTGCATCAAAAACGTATTGAACATCCCCCAAGGCTGAGTGCACACTGTGCTCTTTTGAACGGTTTGACGGGATCCCTTCTGCCCGCAGGGAAAAAAATGGAAGTTTTAAACCCTTTGGGGAAATTGATTTAAATATAGATGGAAAAATGGATGTGCAATGTGAAATGGGAAAAGTGCCCTTTTTTACAGCTTTATGTCAAATATGTTTTTTGGGTTTATGTTCACCCCCGGGGGGGCTTTTTTGGGGCTTTTCGCTCCCTTTTTTTTCCCGGGGCATTGCGTTTTAATACTTTTTTGGGTGGTCAGCTCCCCCCCCCCCCGTCCTTTGAAAAAACCAATGACCCTGGGGAACATAGCCTTTGATTTTAAGAGATGGAGGACACAGTCAATGGAAAAATGGATCCTAGTGTTTGTGCCCAAAATTTTTAAACATATAAGTTTGTATCCCGGGTTTTAAAAAACATAAACAAAACTACCCAAACAAATAGCAGGAAAAAAGGGGCCCGCCAAAAGAAAAGCTAGTTAAAAAAAAAAAAAAAAAGAAAAAAAAGAAAGGAAAGTCAAAAGTCTGCAAACCCAAAAATGCATGTTGGGGCACCCCTTTTGCACAAACAAATTTTAATGGGCAGAATTTTTACGTATGGTAAACGCAGGGGGCCACTGAGGGTATGTTCACACGGATTTTTGGTTAAGTGTTGCCCGCGATCGGATTAAAAAAAGAAACCAACCTATCCAGCAGGGAGCTGGGTTTGGGTGGTTTTTGGGTGCAGCAGGATTTGCTCCCCATAGTTTATTAAAAAAAGGCGGGTGTGTGTTTGGGGTTTTGTTGGAATGCAGCAGGAAACGGTTTCCCATAGTTTTTTATAGAGGCAAACTGTGTGTTTTGGAAAGTGTTGGAAAGCAGGGGGATGCCCCCTAAAGTTTTTTAAAGGGGGGGGCCCCGCTGTTTTTTTTTTGGGGATTTTGTTTTGGGGGTTTTGGTGGGAAGGGTCGCTTTCCCCATAGTTTATTAAGAGGCAGTTTTGGTTTGGAAATTTTTGGAAAAGCGCAGGAACCCCCCCTATAGTTAATTATAGAGGCAGCTTTTTTTGGGGGTTTTTTGGGTTTTGGGTGTTGGTGGTTGGATGCAGCAAAGGGTCCCCTCCCTATAGGTTTTTTATAGAGGGCAGCTTTGGGGTTTTGGATGTGTTTGGATTTCGCAGGTCGCCCCCTATATTTTTTTTATAGAGGCAGCTGTGTGTTTGGTGTGTTGGATCAACAAAGGGTCGCTCCCTATAAATTTTTTATAGAGGAGGCTGTGTGTTTTTTGGGTTGTGTTGGTGAGCAGGGTCGCACCCCATAAATTTTAAAAATAGAAGGGGCTGTGTGTTTGGATTGTGTTGAAGGGGAGCAGGATCGCTCCCTTTAGTTTTTTAATTGAAAGGCAGCTGTGTGTTAGGGTGGTGGTGTTGGTGCGCAGAAAACGCCCCCAAAAGTTTATTTTTAGAGCAGCTGTTTTTTGGGGTTTTGTTGGATGGCCCGCAGGGTCGCTCCCTATAGTTTTTTATTGGAGGCAGCTTTTTGTGTTTGGGGGTTTGGGTTTTGGTTCAGCAGGGCGCTCCCTATATTTAATTAAAAGAGGGAGCTGTGTGTTTTTGGGGGGGTGTTAATTCAAACAGGGTCGCCCCATTGTTTATTATAGAGGCAGCTGTGTGTTTTGGTGTGTTGGATGCGCAGGAAACGCTCCCTAAAAGTTATTATAGAGGCAGCTTTTGTGTTTTTGGGTTTGTTTGGTTTCCAGGGCGCCCCTTTTAAAATTATTATAGAGGCGCTTTTGTGTTTGGATACGTGTTTGGGTGGGGCGGTTTGCTCCCTTTTTTTAAAGGGGGTTTTATTTTATAACGGGCCCCCCTTTTTTTTTGGGCCGTCCTTTTTGGACCCAAAAACGACCAAGAAATTCTTGGGACGGGTCCGAAAGAAAGCAGTGAGGGCAACATCGGCGAAACCCCTTTGTGAACACCCAAAAGGTGTTTCCAAAAATTAAAAAAAAAATTTTAAAAACACACTGTATTTATTAGCGCGTTTTGGGTCCGTTTGGGGGGATCCAAACACGCAGCTTAAAAACGTAAAGTAACCCCCGGAAAGAAAGACGCCAAAGTGAACACCCCTAAGCCTAATAAAAGGGGCCCCCCCCCAAAGAAAAAACGTTAACGCACACGTTTGTATTTTAAAACCAGCAGATGAACGTGATGTGAACGCCCGCCATAAAAATTTCTGCCTTTCAGAAAACTGCCGCAAATCCACAGGTAAAACCAGCAGCTGTTCTGTCCCTTATCTCTCTTGTCCCCAACGCTGGGTTAAAAGACATCCCCAAAGTCCCCTTTTTAAAACCGAAACAAACTAGCCTGTGCATCTGTCCATGTTGCGGGCACACAATGCGAGCTGCAGCCCGTTCCCTTTGGTTTAGCGCAGCCCTTTTTGGTCTTCAAAGGGGAAAGGAAACGCCCCGGAGGGTTTGCTCGCCGGGCCCGGCCCTTAAGGAGGAGCTGTCCCCGGGAAACAGCTGAGTTTTAGTTTAAAACCTTGGGGCAAAGCAGGATTTCCCCAAAGGGGGATGTGAGTGTTTTCTTGGAGGATCTCCCATTGAGGGCTATGCTGCTCCTGTATGGGGAGCTGGGGGGGGGGGTTTCGGGGGCCGGTTTTTTGCTTTTTATGTCCCCCAAATTTTTCCCCTTTTTCATTGAGAACAAAGGACACCGGCGGAGCGGGGGCTTGCATTTGCCCATCTGCCCGCATTAGCCCTTTGTATGGGGAAAATCAAGGGGGTTGGTTTCCTATTTAAAAAACCTTTCGACCTCTCCAAACCCCAAACCCCGGGGGACTGGGGTGGCGGGAGCAAATGGACCGGGCTGTAAACCCGACCTTTGTTAAACCCTTTTATCCCCCCTCAGGTTCGGGCAACATTTGGAGGGAAATTTTTCCTTTTTAAACCCTTTTAAAATTTTTTGGGGTTTTGTGGGAAACCGGGAATTTTAGCGAAGTAGGAGAAAAGGAAGTATTTCATTTTGGGGGAAGTGCGGGACACGACGTATGTTCTCCAGGGGATTTGGGGCATCTGCCGGTTTCAAGGGGGCTGGGGGGGGGAAAATGGGGTTTTATGGGACCAAGGGTTTTGGTTTCCAAACAAAAAATGGAAATTTTTTTTGAATTTTTTGGAAACAGTTTAAAAATTTTTTGGGTTTTAAATTTTTTTTCACCCAGAAAAAAATTTGCACAAAATTTCTCGGCGGCGGGAGTTATGCTCTAAGGGGGTGAATACTTTCTTGACCGGTTCCCCAGGAGTTGAAAGGGTTTTCACCACCCACACCCCGCCCTTTGGCAGGACACTGTAGAGGTCACTTGTACTAGTTTGTTGGTAAGGAACGTCTGCAGGGCTGCATTGCAGGACCCCGACCGCCTCTCGTGTCCTGTGACTTCTACGGGATAAGGGATATTGAGGAAGCGTGACCACCGTATCCTGCCCTGCACAATATTGCGGTTACATCAGAGCCTCGGAGGTGAGCTCTGCCCTGTGACAATGCGGATGCACATGGAGAATTTAAAGGGGAACACCGGGGAAATAACAGCCAGTCATTCTTGTGGGCAGAGCTGTCTTAACAGCATTATGGGCCCCTGGGTATAACACTGCAGTGGGCCCTGCCGAAATACGTGACATCACACTAGGTCATGCCTCAAGCCTTCCCCAAACACACTCATTATCACGCCACTTATGTCTGGACACCGGCAGCTTACAAGACTAATTGGCAGGGCAGGGAGCCATTGGCTCCCTTCTCCACCATGGTTTTTAACTGTTTGCATATCCTAAAAACCCACAAACCATTAAATTCCTGGGACATACATAGACCACCTGGGGCCCCCAGGCAACTGCCATGTCCCCCAATGGAAAAAAGATCCCCTGTCTACATGTAGCCCCAAAAATCATCCTAAAAAACAAAAACAGTTAAATAAAAAAACCAACCAAGGGCCCCAGGGTATGTTTCTTGTTTTCCCTGGAACAAACAACGCACCAGGGGCCCCTAACTTGTGGGGCCCCCGGGCAATCCCTAGGGGCCCCAATAAAAGATGGGCCCGTTTCCCTCCCCCCCTAATTTTCAACATCGGGGTCCCTGGATGTCACCGGGAGGGTGATGGTGATGCCCAAGGGAAACCCCGGGCCCGGCCGGTTGGTTAGGGCTACGTTGGTGGGGACCCCTGATGCGACGTTTGGTCAGACAATTTTAGGGGAAGGTCGGGAATTTTAAAGCCCAAAATGTGCTATTTTAAAAGTAAGAGTGGCCACTGTATAAGAGGACCACGATGGCTTCCAAGAAAGTGTTGGGCTTCACGGCTTGACCCTTGCGAGATGGAAGTCTCTTCTATTGTATAGAAGTCAATAAAGTAGAATATGCCACCTAATAGGTACGGGTCCCAAAGGTGGAACCTCCCCCTTATCTCAGGAACGGGCCAACAAAAGTGTCATGCACATAACTCTCCATTCTCTTCTATTGGAATTCTGAGTACAGCCAAAACATTATGCCCCCCCTGTACCGGGAGCTCCCATAGAACAGAATGGAGAACACAGCCCCCCCCCTTTACGGGGAACCCCCCCATAGGAAAAAAATGGGGAACGCAGCGCCCCCCGTACGGGAAACCCCCCAAAAGGCAGAAGGGAAAACACAGCGCTCCCTGTTAACGGGGAACCCAATAGAACAGAATGGAGAACACAGCGTCCCCGTACCGGGAACTCTTAGAACAAAATGGAGAACACAGCGCTCCCCCTGTACTAGGAACTCCTAAGAGAAATGGAGAAAACGCAGGTCCCCTGTACTGGGAAACCCTAGAGAAAAAAGGAGAGAACGCAGTGCCCCTGTACTGGGAACTCCATAGAACAAAGGGAACACAGCCCTCCCCTGTACTGGGAACCCAAGAACAGAATGGAGAGAAGCAGTGCTCCCCTTTGTACGGGAACTCCCATAGAGAGAATGGAGAGAACGCAGTGGCTCCCCCTGTCCGGGAACTCCCATAGGCAGATGGATAACACGCGCTCCCCTGATACTGGGAACATCCACATAGAGCAGAATGGAGATGAACACAGCCATCCCCTGTACTCGGGAAACACCCATAGAGCAGAATGGAGGAGAACGCAGCGCTCCCCTGTACTGGGAATCTCCCATAGAACAGAATTGGAGAACGACAGCGCTCCCCTGTACTGGGAACCCAATTGAACAAATGGAGAGAACGCACGTAGCTCCCTGTACTGGAACACCCATAGAGCAGAAAGCAGAAAACACCAGCGCTCCTACTGTCTGGAAATCCCATAGAACAGAAATGAGAACACAGCGGCCCCACCTGTACCGGGAGCTCCCATCAGAACAGAATGGAGAGACACAGCGCTTCCCTGTACTGGAACTCCATAGGAGCATAATGATGAACGCAGCGTCCGTCTGTACTGGGAACACCACATTAGAGCCTAAGAATTGGAGAACACGCCTCCCCTGTACTGGAACTCCATATAAGACAGATGGAGAAATCAGCGCTCCCGACTGTGACGGGAACTCCTGATAGAACAATAATGGAGACACAGCGCTCCCCTGTACTGGTGAACTCCTATAGAGCAAATGCAGAGAAGCAGCCCTCCCCTTACTGGGAACACCAATACCCAGCAAATGGATGAGAACGCAGTGCTCCCCTGTACTGGGAACTCCCATAGAGCAGAAATGGAGAGAACGCAGTCGCTCCCCTGTTACGGGAATCACCCATAGAACAGAATGGAGAGAACGCAGCGCTCCCCTGTACTGGGAACTCCCATAGAGCAGAATGGAGAGAACGCAGCGCTCCCCTGTACTGGGAACACCCATAGAGCAGAATGGAGAGAACGCAGCGCTCCCCTGTACTGGGAACTCCCATAGAACAGAATGGAGAACACTGCGCACCCCTGTACCGGGAAACTCCCATAAGAACAGAATGGAGAGAACGCAGCGCTCCCCTGTACTGGGAACTACCCATAGAGCAGAATGGAGAGAACGCAGCGCTCCCTGTACCGGGAACACCCATAGAGCAGAATGTGAGAAACGCAGCGCTCCCCTGTACTGGGAAACTCCCATAGAACAGAATGGAGAGAACGCAGCGCTCCCCTGTACTGGGAACTCCCATAGAGCAGAATGTAGAGAACGCAGTGCTCCCCTGTACCGGGAACTTCCATAGAGCAGAATGGAGAGAACGCAGTGCTCCCCTGTACCGGGAACTTCCATAGAGCAGAATGGAGAGAACGCAGTGCTCCCCTGTACCGGGAACTTCCATAGAGCAGAATGGAGAAAGACAGTGCTCCCCTGTACCGGGATCTCCCATAGAACAGAATGGAGAACACAGCGCTCCCCTGTACTGGGAACTCCCATAGAGCAGAATGGAGAGAACGCAGCGCTCCCCTGTACTGGGAACACCCATAGAACAGGATGGAGAGAACGCAGCGCTCCCCTTTTTTTGCATGTGGATGTTATTCTGCGGGTCGGATTTTCTGCAGTGAACCCAACCCGGTGAACGTAGCCTCGGAGCTCGTGCAATATCTGATGGCCCATCTAGCTAGTACTTGACGGATAAGACCTCCCGTCTGAATTGTCCACCCCCCTCTTCTGCTGCAAGCAGATTAGGGATCCAGGCAGTCGCCCTGCTCTGAAGTTAGCAGCTTCCCCCCCATGGTAATGACATCTCATCCTCTCACATGATTAGGTGACATCACATCAGATGTGATGACGTCATGGGTCCCATCTCCACGGCTCCATCTCACTGCACCTCTGCTGCTATCCCCGGACACATGTTATAACCCAGGAATATCCACCCAAGGATACCGCGTTTGTCATGAGGGAGATCAGATGACCAATATTGGTCAAAATCCGGAGTCCAGGAAAGGACGGTGCGGACGGCTGCACTTTATTAGCATCCTGGTGGCACAATGGCTGTTGGGTCTACAGGGCACAGAGGTGGAATCCTCCTGGCACAATGGACGTGTGCGGATGAATGTGCTGAGCCTCCTGCAGTGTCGGGGATGCTCGTTCTCCCGTTAGTAGAGAAGAACGCTTTGTTCTCCGTCATGCCCGTTCCTTCTTCATTGTCCACCCCCCGCCACCTCTCCATCTTTTATTCTTTTCACCTGGTAACATGTGCCGCTCTCTCCTGACAGTGTCCACGTTGTGCGGTTGGTTTTGTAGAGCCGCTGCCTGGCTGTGCGGGGAATTAATTAAATCTGGCTCCTCGCCTGCCCCCGTCATTCAGCTCCGCTCTAGATGAGCGATAACCGCTGTCATATTGTTCCTCGGCTGAAAGTTTTAAGTGTTTGATTTCATTTATTTCTTTGGGGGGAGGAAATTCCCTGCGATGGTTATCGACACAAAACCGAGGCGGAGATGATGGTGGCGGTTTTTATTGTCGGAGAGTTCTGGAGCGCCGCGCTGATTTATCGGTTTCTATTTCGTGTGATGGCTTTTGATCTGGAGATTGAGGACGCGTCAACTGCAAAAACGTGTGCCCAAATGATATACCGTATGTGATACATGTGTGCCACCACATAGTGCCACCATATCGCACTAGTGTCGCTTTCTCCCCTTAAAACAATGGAATGTAACTTATTTAGTTTTTTTCCTGTAAGTCGCATTGCATATGAAATCATCGGGTGTGCTGATATATAGTTGGGGATCCTTAGGATATGTTTACACGACGTCTTTTCGTCCGTGTAACATACGCTTTTTAGCTGCGTGTTTGGATCCGTCTGTTGGTCCCCAAACGGACCCAAACACGCATCTAACCAATAGCAATGTGCTTTTACATTGCTTTTAATACGAGACCCGCATTGGCGTTCATACGAGTGGTCACCGATGTGCCTCTCACAGCATCTTTCGGATCCGTTCCAAGAATTGACATGTCAATTCTTGGTCCGAAAGATGCGCAGGAGCCCTATAATAAAGTATAGGGTGCGATCCTGCTGCATCCAACACGCAGCTGCCTGTTTGGGTACGTATTGGATCTGTTTTAGATCCGACAGACGCTGTGTTTTTGGATGCGCTTTTCGGATCCAACGCGGATCCGAAGACGGCGTGTGCATATACCCTTTGGGTACGTTCACACGGCTTGTTGGATTTGATTTTTGGATCCGTTTTTCATTACAAGAAAAAAACCGCATTGAAAACGGACTCCAAAAAACATATCCAAAAACACATCTGCAAATGCATTTTTGGATAAGTTTTTCAATGCATTTGCTTTCAAATCACAGACATTCAAATTTTAATCCAATGTGGTTTTTGGATGCGAAAAGCGCAACCAAAACTTACCCAACACGTACCCAAAAGTGTGTCTCGTTTTTGGATCCGTTTTTTCAGGCTCCAAAAGCGCACTCCATTGTTTCCTACATGACAATTCTTTAAACGGATCCGAAAAGCGCATCGAAAAGACAAAAGTAAGCGCGTATCGGCGATCACTTGTCTGAACGGGGATGCGTGTTTTACATTGAAACCAATGTAAATCAAACTGCACATTGTTAGATGCATTATTTGGGTCTGAAAAGCGGATCCGAAAACGGATCTGAACATCCCCTTACAGTCTGGGACATAATTACGATTCATAGGACCCCATTGCAAAAAAATGAGATGGGGCCCCCACTGCCTAATGATGAGGAAACGAAAACAGCAGTTTTATACTGAGGTATTCCAGAGTAAAGGGCTCATGTATTGTTCTTGCCCGGGGGTCCTCTACTGTAAGCAAAGGTATAACTATCACCATAGTAACTGCTATGGGGTCCTGGGAGGGCCCACTATGGTGTAAGACCTTCTTGCTAACTTTTAGAAGTGGTCTTCAGGGAGATTTTGGATTGCAGCTTGCCGCCCCTTGTCAGCCATATATGCTGCACTAGTGTGTATAGTGCGCGGCACATTTTTGGAGCATTTTTCAGCGCGGTTTTTGCCCTGGCTATTAATATCTATGGGTGGAAACCTCGTCCAAAACCTCATCAAAAACCTCTTCTGGAGAAGCGCGTTTCAGCCGAGGTTTTAGGCACTGAATAATCCGCGTCCAAACAGCAACCAAATAAGCCGTGTAATAGGCTGCCCAAGAGTGTATTCTAGAAGTTACCAGGACTTGATATGGGAGGTAAACAATAAAATACCGGCGCTGGCCCCCTGGCAGTAACCCGTCCCTGCCGGTGGTTTACCAGATTGGTGGCAAATCTACCAAAGCAGGAGACTTATCAACTCTTCAGGGAGACCGGGAGGACTCCTCCTTTTCAGGGAATCTCCCTGACAATCAGGAAGAGTTGATAAGTATAGTCTAAGAACATTGTATTTTTTCTACAGGAAACAACTCATTGGTGGATTTCTGCTCTCCAGCACTACTATAGAGGCTCTCTGATATATGGCGGTATTTTATTTTTTATACCTTTTTAAAGAGCTTTGGCTATTTTGCAAAAACCCTTCTGAGGCTACGAGCCGGCCTCGGAGGACAAGGAGATGGCCGCACTTGCGCAGCTTTCCCTGTTTATTTCTACAGGAGTTCTGAGTGTACTAGGTTATACAGGCAGTCCTTGACTTACACCGCTCCGACTTACATCTGTCCCCTATTTACAAACCAAGACTTATAGGGCGTGCTGGCACTTGTAGTTCCATGTTCCACAGCACAAAGAAGCTGTGGAATGACAAGTGCCAGCATGCCACAGCAGCATATGAGGTGAAATCTTCCTAACAGGGGCACAGACAGCAAAAGAAATGTAAAAACCCTTTCCTGCACTACCCAAAACAAAAAAAAAAAAAAAAAACCTTCTGTGCTGGAGTTACATCATAGTTGCCAACTTTTGAAAGTGGAAAAGCAGGAGACTGCTTGGATACGCCCACGCCCATCTTGTTGCTGTGCCACGCCCCTTCAAAAAGCCATACCCACTCCACCTAACTGCATAACGGCTTTGGAAGAAAGCCAGGTAGTAGCCCCCCATAACCAGGTAGAGTCCCCCTCTGTAGCCGCCAGGTAGAGTCCCCCTTTGTAGCCCCCCCTCCCTCCCCTTATAGGTAATAAAAATAAAATAATAAAAGTCACTCGCCTCACCAGGCTCCCTGCAGCACGGCCAGCTCCTGACGATCTCCTCAGCGTCGCAGGGGGAGTGAGTGCAGCCGCGCGTCGCTCCCCCGGGCATCTGACCTGTATATACAGCGTGCACCGGCCGGCGCTGTACATACAGGGGGAGAAGGGAGGAGGGAACAATCCCTCCTGCCTCCTCCCTGCACAGCAAGACGCGCACTGGGCGGGTGAGCGGCTGCTGTGGCCGCTTCACCCGTCTGTGGGAACGGCCCGGCGGTGCCAGAGTAGCGCTTTAGGGGTAGCTCAAAAAAGGTTAACATTCCTTATTAGGGAGAGGTACAATGAAGGTGTACAGAGATTTTGATGCCATTAGTCTCTCCGCTAAATGTAATTTAGAAGAATCATGGGAAATGGCGCTGCAGAGTCCTAGCTCATCTATTGCATGCAGCGTTCCTCCATTCACTTCCGACTCTCTGAGCGTTGCAGTGTGAATGGGATTAGAGCCATCCATATACTCATCTGCAGATCTCTGGTTGGCTCTGATCACGTTTACATTGCAATCCTCAGTGAGTCGATGTGAATCGGTGGCGCTGCAGAGTCCTAGCTCATTTCCCATGAGCCTTTTTGAGTATGTGACAATCTACTGGTAATTTGGGGGCATTGAAATCATCATCTCAGTCCCTTACATGTAATAGATTGTGGGTCCCTTACCCCTCCTCCTTAACCATGGAGCCCTATTATAGTCCTATACATTAGGCTGAACAGACCTCTATACATTAGTCAGACAGCGCAATAATCTGCTGTTGGCACCAATATTTTGGGACCTTTCCTATTGATAACTATGGAAATCAATCGGAAAGGTCCCAAAATATTGGGGCCAACAACTGATTATTGGGCTGTCTGACTTCCGGGGCTCTTCCGTCCCTGATTTATATTTCATGCTCAGAAGTTATGATCTAACCTGTAAACGTTAGTTTCTGGAGTGTGTCCCTATTAACAGCCTGTGGGCGTCTCTATGCTGGACGGTCAATGTGTATGACTAGTGCAATGTCGCCTGCTGTGGACTTGTTGGTTGCTTTTGCAGTGCGTTTGATGCATCTCTGTGCTTTCAGGGCAGGAGATTGCATTCGGATGTCATGGCGGCAAATATGAAGGATTAAAAATTCAAGTTTTAAATAGAAAAAGTGGGTCAAAGATTGTGTGATTTCAGTAGGCAGCGGCAAGGACATTACTGGGTATAACCACTTCCCCCTATGAGGGTCTTGATAGAATTTTGCTCTGTCTGAGGAATAGCAATAGTGCATGGGATTGTGGCTCGGCTCTTCTGCATTACAAAACTTTGGGATATCGGACATTCTCATGGTGACACCAGGTCCGGGACGATAGGTAGGCGATCGCCTAGGGCGCCACTTCATCCCAGGCCGAAAAGGGGGTGTAAGAAGGCATGGAGTGGGCTGAATTTTCCATTTGGGGTGCGCTTTGTGCCTTATTTTCCTATTAAAGGGGTTGTCTCACTACATTGATTCATTTTACCTCAGTCCGGTTTTCTTGGTTTCATTTTGATTTCGGGGGGTGTTTACTGGCCTCTACTAGGCTGCAGTAGAAGCCAGGTCTGTAGCTATAGCAACCAGTGCTGGCAGCCTATCAGGAGAGATTGAACAGGTCTGTAGCTATAGCAACCTGAGGAGCTGATGCAGCCCATACAAGAGGGGATATCTAGGAATAGGTAGGACACTGTTAATGGACACATATTGCAAAGTGACATAAAATTAACATAAAAAGCAGCAATCCTTGTAGTGAGACAACCCCTTTAAGTCTTTACAGCCGAGGCACACCGGCCTCCGAATCAATGATCCCAAGGCTCTTGTGAGATCGGGCGCCGTGAGCTCATGCTGGGCTCCATTAGGAAAATCATTCAAGCAAATTGCAACGATCGAAGGATAAAGCACTGAACAAACTTTGCAAAAATGTAAAAAATCTGTCAATTGTTTGATGGAGACTGTTGCCTGATCCTGTTGAATACTGCTGGATCAGTAAATTGTTACCATAGCGAAGAGTAGGGGTTAGTTGAAACTAGGCTCATGTTGGGCTCCACTAGGAAAATCATTCATGCAAACTGCAACGATTTAAAGGAGTTTTGCCAAGACGTGAGTTCCTTACCTATTGTCTGCTCAGAAGAGAAGATAAACATAGGATGCAGCATCATGATGGAGAGAGAGGGGGCGCTGAACACAGAGCCAGTAAGCAGGGATCGTGTACAATGTTTGCTCAGATAATCCCATTACAACCAGTGGATTTTCTTTACAAAAGAAAAAGGTCTTTCTCCCCAGTCCCTTGCAAGCTGGTTCATGTTCCCTGTCATCAGATAAGAAGTGAAAACAACTGCAAGTGCAGATCAGCTCCTGGTCCTGTCTAATGTAAACTGTCAGGAAACTAAGGGGGACTGAGCAATACTGCAGCTCTCACAGGCTTCACTTTTTTTTTTTTTTTTTTTTTATGACGTATTTAGAAAATTGATTACCCGTTTTGGAGGATCCCATGTCAACATTACATCGTGGAAAAACCCCTTTAAGGTTAAGGCACTGAAGAAACTTGCAAAAATTTTAAAAATCTCCCTTTCCCATCAAAATCTTTCATTTGTTTGATGGAGACTGTTGCCTGATCCTGTCGAATACTGCTGGATCAGTCAATTGTTACCATAGGGGAGTGTAGGGGTTAGTGGAACCTGAGCTCCTGCCTAAGAGGGCCCACTAGCCCAGCAGTGCTATAAGACGTGGGGTCTTATGTGTTTTGTGTCAGGAACCAGAAGCCTCTTTATTTTAATGGAGACATGTGTACACAAATGTGAGTGAATGGAGCCAAATCGGCACCAATGAGTCCTGGCACTGGGGTGCGTTCCTTCTACTCCATATGGTGCCAGGCGGTTAGGGGGTTAATGCAGTAGCTGCTCATTTGAAGTTTATAGTCAGTAATAATGACACAGATCTGGTCTGAAGAGTAACAAATTCCATCCCCCGGGGCAGGGATTACAGTCAGGCGAGCGCATGTATTATTACAGGCGGCCATTCCTCCTGCTATTTCAGTCCGGCTGATATTCCTGCTTGTCATTAGGTAATGTTGGTGGCTGATTTGTTGCCAATTATATGAACCTGGTGTGTAAGCAAATATGCCGCCGCCGCAGTCCTGGGGTGACCAGCTGCTACCGCATGAGTCACAGAGACCACTTCCCAGGGAAGAAGAAGAAAATCAGCGCCGCTTGTCTCCACCAGTCTAAAATTATGACTAATGGGCAGGGACTGAGCCGAGATGTGAGGGAGTGAATGTCATTGGTTTGGGTTGGCCTGCGGAGGCGGCCGGACCTGGGTTGGCCCCGCGGAGGCGGCCGGACCTGGGTTGGCCCCGCGGAGGCGGCCGGACCTGGGTTGGCCCCGCGGAGGCCGCAGCAACTGGGTTGGCCCCGCGTAGGCGGCCGGACCTGGGTTGGCCCCGCGGAGGCGGCCGGACCTGGGTTGGCCCCGCGGAGGCCTTTCCGGATCAATAATGGTGTTGCTCACGGGCGGACCGAACAGCAGGCCTGGGGTCCTGGCCTACTTCGGTACAGGAGGGGCCGGACCTGCGTTTGGGCCCCCGCGGAGGCGGGCCCGGAATGGGTTGGGCCCGCGGGGCGGGGCCCGGGGGTTGGCCCGGGAGGGGGCCCCCGGATTGGGTTGGCCCCCGGGGGCGGCCGGGGGATTGGGTTGGCCCCCGCGGGGGGCCGGGGTTGGGTTGGCCCGGGAGGCGGCCGGATTGGGTTCCCCCCGGGGGGGCCGGAGGGGCCGGACTTGGGTTGGCCCGCGGAGGCGGCCCCGGATTTGGGTTGGCCCGCGGGGCGGCGGCCCTGGGTTGGCCCCGCGGAGGGGGGCCCGGCCCTGGGTTGGCCCGGGAGGCGGGGACGGGGTTGGGCGGAGGCGGGCGGCCCTGGGTTGGCCCCGGGGATTCGTTTTGGATTTATAAATATTCGTGTCTTTTCCGGGAGACATAATCCGTAACAAGCAGTGGCCAATAGTATTAAATGGACCCGCCCTTTTTCCTTCATTAATGTAATGAAAATTTATTAGGGGGGTTTCAGCAAAGATTTGTACACTCAAGCCTCACCTCTCACAGACAGGCGCAGCTTGCCGGTACATATTTGCTGTTTTCACGGGGAGCTGTGCTGCCAACAAATAATAATTTCCATGTTAACATAAAAGATTCAATCAGCCGACAAGTTTTCACTCATTCGGCTGATGAAATCTGGGCCTGTTCTTACTTTTGGGTTGAAACAGTTGTTCCTCTGATTCATGGAGAAGGTCCTTTTAAAGGGGACTGTTGGGTGGTCCTACCACTTGGACCCCAGTCCCCTGCTCCCTAGAGGCACAAGACCTCGTCTAGGATGAGTTTGAACATATGGGCCGTGAAGCATGTGCTCTACCGCTCCATTCAGAGACTATAGCACTGGCAAAAATAGCCAAAGTGGCCATTACACATTAGCTGGTTGTTGTATAAACCTGGCAATTTTAATTGGATCAGGCGACCATCTAATGGGGTAAGAAAAATTGGGCATGTGGAATTTCGACATGTGCAACCCTCTTAGTTATCAAGGGAGGTGCTACTCTGAGCCAAGAACTGAGTATTGGGTGGTCAGAGAAAAAATCTAATGAAGATCTATATATGTGTGTACATGTACAAATACAGGGCTATGGTGGTCAGTGCTCTGTGTAGCACTTTCTCCACCCCACCACCCCCCCCCACCTTCTTTCATATAGTACGAGATCATAGAGTGTACAAATAGCCATACTGTGCAATGCCATATACCATGGTGCCCCGATATCAGGGCCATGCATTGGCTAATGACACTTTTACGCAGGAGCAGATATAACGCTATGCAGTGGCCCTAAAACTATACATTGCAGAATAATGCACTGATGATAATAGCACCATACAGTGCTCAAATAATACACTGATGATGGTGCTGCCATACAGTGTTTAGATAATACACTGATAATATGACACCGTTCAAAAATTAGAATAGTGAGAATACCGCCGTACAGTGCTCAAATACTGCACTGGTAATAATGATAGTGTTCAAAAAAATACAAATAGTAATACCACCATACAGTGTTCAGATAATACATTGGTAATAATATGATACACAGTATTAAAAAA